>JAHHZJ010001042.1:0-101686 GCA_021437245.1 Aegilops speltoides | reverse complement strand
GGGTGTCCCGGAAGGTCCCAAAAAAGGCGCCTGCCCCGATCCCGCATTCACGCTCAGCTTTTAAAGCAAGATGGAATAAACGAAAGATATTATTATAATCCTTATAGTCTAGAATGGTCTCAATCTCTATTTAATCCACCCAGAAAACGAAGCATAGCTTCATTCTCTCAACAATACCACATCTAATCAAGTCAGTTTGTAATTCCTATAATATTCTTCTACGAATTTTTCCTTGTCTTAAACACCCAATTTTGAAGTAATTCACGTTGATAATATGGTGGAACCCAACGAACGGAATAGCAGTTTTCAAAGCAGCCCAAGTAGTCGAACAGATATAATCTACAATGTTCGCATCACCAAACACATGCAAAGCTAGTGAAAGCACAAACAAAATAGGAACCCGCTTCCTCAGATATTGTAAACATGTAAATCGTTGTTCAGCTTAACCCAAGTAAGATATATATCGAACATATCTACCTCAAATGGTGGAATATTCAATTTCAGTTTAGGGAGATGGTCATGATCTCGCACCGAGGGGGAGCCCTAACATTGCCATTATTTGCATGTGGATGACCGGTGGTTGTGGTGCCGGTGGTGCAGAGTTCGATGTTGATCAACCTCATCCTCATAATCGCCAGATACTCATCAATCCTCCTCATCAAAGAAGAGAAGAGTGAGCCACGTATACACCAAGCAAGTAGCGCCGCACCGAATTTTGTCCTGCTCAATAGGAACACGTGAGCCTGGCCCATACCGATTCGAAGGGGCGGTTCGTGCAAGAGGTGCGATAGGTGCAGCCTGGTTGTGGAAAACGCTGAGCAATTCATCAAACTTGCATCGCTTTGTTTCAAACGCCTTCTCAATGCCATCTATCTTCTCCATGGCCTCCAAATGTTTACCACATCTTGCACCGTCCAATCATCATTTGTGAAACTTATCATGTAGCTGTTGTTTGTCGATTCCTAATCGCCCCATCGGCCCGTGTTCTCGCCATGGTTAGTAGCAATAGAAACACACAAGAATATGATCCCAGACTACTAGGAAGTGGTGGTGGTGGTGTGGTGGAGGGTGAACACAACCGTGAAGCAAATCTCAAACTACCAGCCTACCCAAAAAGGTGGTGATCGCAACCGCTAGTCAAAACTCTCAAAGCTTGGATATAGGCATCGTGGAGAATCAAACGCACGAGATGTATGTGGAGTCAAGGCTTATAATATGGTAGCAAAAGGTCAAGAATAATCAATTCAGAGTTGCAAGTTGAAGAAACGCCAACGACGGTATCGTGGCTGGTCCTAGGCTAGACCGTAGAGACGCGAGCCCAGAACACTAACAAAATAGCTGCACGAAACAAGGGAGGAGCACACTCGAATTTTTTTTTTTTTTTTTTTTTTTTGCATTTTTTCTTTTTTTTTTTTTTTGCTCCAACAAATTTTTTCAAAAGTCTACAAATGGTCTAAAACTGCCAGCCGTAATTTTCCGACTTAGTTTTTTTTGAAACCGAACTATTTTTCTTCATGATGGCTTGAAGTTGGGGAGTCCTTCACCACGACCGGAGTATCACGGATCTGGAAATCAGAACAATGCAACACCATCGGACTTTGACTAGGACCGTGCGGAGATGAACTGTGGAACCTTGACCGTGGCGAGATGAGTCCGTGGAACTCGGACCGTGGCGGAGATGAATCGTGAACCTGACCGGTGGCGGATATATGTTGGGTGGACTCGGATGGGCGAATAGCGGGATATTGTGGCGATATGGATTCGGATTAGTGAATATGTGGTGGTGGTATATGGCAGCGACGTGACAACCCGTGAATGTAACTCAAACTCTAAAAGACTAGACGCTAAGACCAGAACTTGACACGACGATGCAACCGCAAATTCAACAAAGCAAACGTAATATGCAAAGGCTCAGATTGGTTCGATGGGATGAACTAACCCTAATTTTTTTGGCTTTTTCGTGGACTATAGGTATGAAGAACAGACTCGATCTAAACTACTGAAATCAGAAAATCTCACCGAGCAACCCGGAAATCTGATACCACTTGATAGAGGCAGAGGTGTCCGCCTTCGATGAGATGGTGGATTTCGCCGGAAGTCGACTTTGACGATCCGACTACGAAGGCGAGGACGCCGCCTTTAGCAATCGCTAAACCAACTCCGAGAGGTTATTGACCACGCCGAGCATCGCATCAACCTGACCACGAGGGTCTATTTCCGCGAGCAAACGAAGAACAAGCAAGAAACTGAGATTGCAACCTGGATATTGCGAATATAAGATGAACGCTTATTGATCAAGGTGGGGTTCTGTGGACGCTTTGTCCGTCGTTGAACACAAACGGCACGCGAGTTGCAGCTATGGCTAACTTTTGATCTAAACAAAACCTAAGTTCTAAACGGTGCCCTAAGGGCTGTATATATGGAGGAAGAGGGGTGAATTTCGTGGCCCTTGGTGGAGGGGTCCAAACTAACCCTATCTCTTGTTTCCCACACATACGGACTCTAAAAATAGCCTATACTAATGTATTTCGAAATTACATGGGCCTGGCCCTAATAAGGTGACGAAGAAGAATAGCCTATGGACAATATTATGAAGTGGCATCTTGTATTTTTTCCAAGGCTTCATGCACTTTATGGTGGCTTCAAAGTCCGAATCATCACTTGTAATCCGTTTGATCCCTCACATGCCATCAACTCCATGTGTTCTTGCTCCAATGTTCATCCTTCCAGGGCCTTCATTTGTAAGCAAAACAAATGTATCCAATTTAGGAATATTCTCATGAACATTAGAATCATTACCAAGAAACGAAAGACTGTAATTTAGTTGGCGCGAGCTCTAGTAATTGGTCCAAGATGTATAGCAAAAGGGTGGGTAAAATGGTATTGATGTCCTCATCGAGGTGATGGTGCAAAGGAAGTAGATGATGCACGGGTGTCCACGATGAAGGTCGACTGCGAAAAGTTAGTGCGCGCCAATGCCCCCGATCCCAGACTTCACGCTCAGCTTTACAAGCAAGATGGAATAAACGGATATTATTATAATCCTTATAGTCTAGAATGGTCTAATTCTATTTAATGCACCAAAACGGCATAGCTTCATTCTCCTCAACAATACCACATCTAATCGCCCTTGTAATTCCTTAATATTCTTCAAAATTTTTCCTTGTTTAAACGCTGCAATTTTGAAGTAATTCACCTGATAATATGGTGGAACCCAACAGACGCATAGCAGTTTTCAAAGCAGCCCAAGTAGCCGAAGATATAATCTACAATGTTCGACCACCAAACACATGCAAAGCTAGTGAAAGCACAAACAAGCAGCGGAACCCTCTCCTCGTGATATTGTAAACATGTAAATCGTTGTTCGCTTTAACTCCCAAGTAAGATATATATCAGAACATATCTACCCTCAAATGGTGGAATATTCAATTTCAGCTTAGGGAGATGGTCATGATCTCGCACGAGGGGGAGCCCTAACATTGCCATTATTTGCATGTGGATGACCGTGGTTGTGGTGCTGGTGGTTGCACGAGTTCTGATGTTGATCAACCTCATCCTCATAATCGCTCGATACTCATCATCCTCCTCGTACCAAGAAGAGCAGTGAGCCATCGTAAGCACCAACAGCAGAGAAGCGCACTGAATCTTTGTCCTCGCTCAATAGGAACACGCCTGAGCTCGCCCATACCGATTCGAAGGGGCGAGTTGTTGTCGCTGGCAGAGGTGCGATAGGTGCAGCGCGGTGGTTGTGGAAAACGCACAGCAATTCATCAAACTTGCTATCGCTTTGTTTCAAACGCCTTCTCAATGCCATCTATCTTCTCCATGGCCTCACAAATCTGCTTACCACATCTTGCACCGTCCAATCATCATTTGTCAAACTTATCATGTAGTCGTTTGTTTGTCGTTCTCCCAATCAGCCTCATCGCTACGTGTTCCTCGCCATGGTTAGCAGCAATAGAAACACACAAGAATATGATCCTACTGACTACTAGGAAGTGGTGGTGGTGGTGTGGATGATCACAACCGTGAAGCAAATCAAATTTACCAGCTTCACTGAAGAAGAGGTAGTGATCGCAACTGCTAGTCAAAACTCCAAAGCTTGCTACAGCGACACTGTAGGAGAACTCAAACGCACGACGAGTAGGGATATGGAGCTGGTTATAATATGGTAGCAAAAGGGTCATAATAATCAATTCGTAGATGCAAAGTTGAATAAACACCAACGACGGAGATCAGGTTGGTCAACTAGGCTAGACTGCATAGAGACGCGAGCCCAGAACACTAATAAAAATCACTACACAAATTTAAAACAAGGGAGGAGCACACTCAATTTTTTTTTTTTCTTTTTTTTCCTTTTTTGCACTTTTTTCCTCTTTTTTTTTTTTTTTTGTTCGCAACAATTGTCTTCAAATTTTCATAAATGTCCTAAAACCGCCTAGCCAGAACTTCCAGATTTCTTTTTTTTGAAACTTTGTCCATTTTTCTTCCGCGATGGCCCGAAGTTTGGGAGTTCCTTCTCTCACACCACTCGCGTATCGCTTTGATCTCGAAATCTAGAACCATGCAACACCATTGGACTTCGGACTAGGACCGGTTGATGAGATCAACTGGTGGAACTTGACCGGTGACGAAGATGAATCAGTGAACCTCAGATCGGTATGGATATAATGGTGTGGACTCGGATGGGTTGATGGCGCGGATAGTGGGTTGCGGTGATATGGATTCGGATCAAGCAAGCATATGTGGTGGTGGGTAGATGGCAGCGCGATGGACAACCTGTGAACAGAACCTAAACCTCTTAAAAGACTAGACGCTTAAGACCAGCAGAATGGACAATAATGATGCAAACCGAACAAATTCAACAAAGCAAATATAGAAAAGATTATGCAAAGGCTTCAGATTGGTTCGGATAGGATGAACTAACCTTTACTTTTTTTTGTAGCTTTTTCGTGGACTATAGGTATGAAGAATGCACTCGATCGGAACTACGAAAAAATCAGAAAATCTCACCGAAAGCAACCTGGAAATCTGATACCACTTGATATGTGATAAAGGTGTCCCGCTCTTCACGCGAGATGGTGGATTTCGCTTTGGTGGAAGTCGACTTTTGACGATCCACTACGAAGCGCAGGCAGAGGACGTCGCGCCTTATAAATCGCGCAACCAACTCCGAGAGGTTATCGACCACGCCGAGCATCGCATCAATCAACCACGAGGGTCTATTTCTCAGAGCAAACCAAGAACAAGCAAGAAATTGAGATTGCAATCTGATATTGGTAATATAAGATGAAAGCTTTATTGATCAAGGTGGGTTCTCGGACGCTTTGTCTCGGTCGTGAACACACAAACGGCACGCCGGTTGCAGCTATGGCTAACTTTTGATCTAAACAAAACTTAAAGTCTAAACGTGCCCTAAGGGCTGATATATGGAGGAAGAGGAGAATTTGCCCTTGTGGAGGGGTCCGAAACCAACCTCATCTCTTGTTTCACACATACGGATTCTAAAAATAGCCTATACTAATGTATTTCGAAATTACGGGCTGGCCCAATAATAAAGTGACGAGCACCCAGAATAGCCTCTCGACGAATTTATGAAGTGGCATCTTGTATATTTCTGTCCAAGGCTCATGCACTCATTATGGTGGCTTCAAAGTCCTAAATCATCACTTGTAACTCCATTCTGTCCTCTTATGCATGCCATCATCTCCATGCTTGTTCTTGCTCCAATGTTCATCCTTCTCCAAGCTAGGCCCTTCATTTGTAAGCAAAACAAATGTATCCAATTTAGGCAAGATCATATTCTCATGAACATTAGAATCATTACCAAGAAACGAAAGTACCTGGTAATTTAGTTGGATGCATGAGCTCTAGTAATTGGTCCAAGATGTATAGCAGCAGGGGCTGTGGGTGTAACAATGGTATTGATGTCCTCATCACTCAAGGTATGGACTTGGGCAGAGACCCGTACCCCTTTGCCCCTCACTTACCCCCTTCGCCCTTGGGCTATAAATAGACCTCCTCCACCTCCTTTCTAGGGTCAGGAAAGTGATAGCTCATTCTTAGCTGAGCTTTGCTCCTACCTATCTCTACTCTTGAGAGAGAGAGACCACTACTCCATTGGAGGCCAAGACCTCCATCTAGGAGAAGATCCCATGACATCATCAAGACCCCTTGTGGGAAGATCCATCTAGGATATCATCAAGACCTCCTCTTGGAGATGAACCTTACCTTGTATCTTTCCCTTTGTTGTTCATGTACCTTGTGATCTTGTGTGTTTGATTGTCTAGTGGATGTGTGATTTGGACTTGTTCTTGAGTGTTTCCCTTGTGATTTCTCCTCGTTCTTCCCCGTGTTCATCGTGTTCTTCGAGGGATCCCGCTCCAAACGTGAAAGATCGACGCTATAGGGTTCCACCTACATCATATGGTATCATGAGCACGCTGATCACGCTTTTGGAGCCCCTACCCCTGTTTTCTAGCTTGATTTTGTTGTTTTCGCCCTAAACCGAAAATCCCACCAAAAATAGCCCCAATTTTTTTGTGATTTGTTGGTTTGATGATAGCTTCAATTGGTCAAGAAGAAGCATCCACAACCCTACAATGTTCAATGGCTAAGGACTCCAAGACTATACGAGTTGAGCATACGGTCCAAGTATCCTTCAAAATAGGTGCATATGAGGACACTTTGGAGTGATGTGGTCCCAAAGGACTGCTTGCCACCTCCTCCTTGGTCAGCCATGGCACTGACCGTGGTGTCTACCACAATGGGCGACAAACCACTATAGCTTCAAGATGAAAGGCAAAGAATATGTCCCACACCCATGTCTCCTAGTCAAGTGATAGCCACAAACAAGCCTCCAACCAAAGAGAGAAGAGTAGAAAGTGAGCCACCAAAAAGTGAGTCTGCCAAGCCAAATTTGAGCGCCTCTTCGCCTAGAGAGAAAAACCTCATACTATTCGCCACCAAACATGAGATGAGAGAAGTGTGAGAACCCATCGAGTGTGATGCACTTTGTCCTGTGTGCAAGGATGGAGAACCAAAACTAACACCACTCATGAGCTACCTTGGTGTTTCAATCTCTTTGCATGAATTTCAAGATGTTTTCCCAATGAGCTACCTCCGTCTACCTCCTCTCGAGGCATTGAACATCGAATCGACCTCATCCCGGAGCGCCACTTCCAAACAAAGCTCCCTACCGTGTCAATCCCAAGAAACTAAGGAGATTCAACGGCAAGTACAATACTACAACGGTCATGTACGGAAAGCTTAAGCCCTTATGCCGCTCCCATTATACTTGTGCTAAGCCCGATGGAACTTTTCGCTGTGTTCCGATTGTAGACCCATAAATGCTATCACCATGCTTATAGACATCCCATTCCTCGCTTAGATGATATGCTTGATGAACTTAGTGGAGCCAACTTTTTCTCAAAAATTGATCTTAAAAGTGGCTATTATCAAATCCGCATTCATGAGGGTGACGAATGGAAAACTGCTTTCAAAACAAAATTTGGCTTATATGAATGGTTGGTTATGCCTATGGGTTTGTCGGAAGCACCCGAACTTTTGTGCGTTCATGCATCATGTACTTCGTCCATACATTGGAATCTTTGTTGTGGTTTACTTCGATGATATTCTTGTGTTTAGCAAAACCATGAAAGAGCATCTTGATCATGTTGCTTGTTTTGCAAACGCTCAAAGGTAAGTCTTTATGCCAACTTGAAAAATGCACTTTGGCATTGACAAAGTGGTTTTCTTGGGTTTTGTTGTCTCTTCCAGGGTGTCCATGTTGATGAAACTAAGATCAAAGCAATTAAAACTTGGCCCCAACCCACCAATTTGCAACAAGTGTAAGTTTCTTGGTCTTGCAGTGTTTTATCGTCCGCTTTAGAAAAACTTAGCACTATGCAGCTCCTTTGCATGCTTTGAGTAAGAAGAATACTTTTGTTTGGGGACCTTGCAATCCAACGCTTTTGATGAGCTCAAGTCTTTGCTTACTCATGTCGATTCTTGCTTTACCCAATTTTGACAAAACTTTTGAGGTTCATTGTGATGCAAGTGGTACCAGAATTGGCGGAGTTTCGATGCAATAAAACGAGCCATTGCTTACTTTAGTGAAAACTCTCCGTGCTCAATTTAACTATCCCAGATATGACAAGGAATTGTATGCTTTAGGCGTACTATGTTTGGGAACATTACCTTAGACCTCATGAGTTTGTCATCCATACCAATCATGAAACGCTTAAGTACTTGAAAGGTCAAACTAAATTGAACAAGCGCCATGCCAAATGGAGTGAATTTATTGAATCTTTCCCATATGTGATCAAGTACATTAAGGGTAACGAAAATGTAGTTGCCGGCGCATTTCACGATATGCACGCTTGTCACACAACTTGAGTTGAACGTTATTGGCTTTGAGCACATCAAAGATTTGTATGCTAGTGATCCATCTTTGCACTCCATTATGCTAAATGTTTGACGATACATCTTGGGAACAATATTACCTCAAGGAGGGTTATTTATGAGAGCTAACAAACTATGCATTCCCAAGTCTTCTTCGCTTGTCTTTTTGCAAGAGGCTCATGGAGGCGGACTCATGGGATATTTTGACGCGACAAGACCTTCGCCACGCCTCCAAGAACTACTTTTGGCCAAAGATGTTTCGAGACGCCCCACGCTTCACCACCCGATGCTCTACATGCGCAAAGCTAAGTCAAAAGCTCAATCTCATGGTCTTTACATGCCTCTTCCAATTCCATATCAACCTTGGGAAGACATTAGCATGGATTTTGTACTTGGTTTGCCTAGAACTCAAAATGGAAGGATTCCGTTTGTTGTTGTGGATCGATTTTCTAAGATGGCACATTTCATCCCTTGCAACAAGGTAGATGATGCTTCACATATTATAATCTCTTTTGTAGGGAAATCTTGCGCCTCCATGGAGTACCAAAGTCAATCCTCCGATCATGACGCCAAGTTCCCGAAGTTAGTTTTGAAGACTTTGCGCCAAGCTCGCATCAAGCTCCTATTCTCATCGGCGCATCATCCTCAAACCAACGGCCAAACGGAGGTGACGAACCGGACTCTTCCACTCAACTTCGCGTGGTTGATCAAGAAGAACATCAAGGAGGGAGGCATGTCTACCATCGCCGAGTACGCCTACAACCGCAAGACATTCGACTCACCGCAAGTCTCCCTTCGAGGTCGCTTCACGGCTTCAACCCATTGTCCCCATTGACATTCTACCTTTACCTCTACAAGAGCGCACCAACCTCGACGCAAGTGCACGTGCAAGCTACATCAAGAAAATGCATGAAGATACAAGACACACCATCGAGCGCCAAGTGCAACGACTGGCGACCAAGCTCAACATCAACAAGCAACCCATGATCTTCAACATAGGCGATCTCATGTGGCTACACCTTCGCAAGGAACGCTTCCCCAATGAACGCAAGTCCAAACTTCTACCTCGAGCCGATGGACCCTTCAAGGTGTTAGCACGCTACAACAACAATGCCTACAAGCTCGACCTACCAAGCGACAAGTACAACGTGAGCGACACCTTCAACGTCAAAGACCTCTCGCCTTTCCATGGTGATGAAGATCTAGATCCGAGGTCGGATCCTTTCAAAGGGAGGGGATATGATGCGGAGCATCCTTCCATCATCCCCATGGACTCTACATCAACACACCCAACCCCGCAAGGACCTATGACTCGAAAGCACGCAAGAGCTCTTGAAACCGAGGTGACATCACCTCCTCACACCCTTTCGATTCATGAGACATGGTTACTACCTCAAACGGAAATGCTATGCATATTCAGTACCAAGGAGTCAACCATGAAGAGGCTAGGAAGCAAGAAGAAGAAGAAGAAGACATGCGAGAAGATGGAGGGAAAGCACCAAGGACAGTGGTTTGACGATTCGGACGGCGTCGGACGATCCGGACAGAGCCCGGACGATCCGACTCGCTCGGACGATCTGGCTAAATCATCAAGGACTCCTCAAGCCAGCTCAAGCCGGATCATCCGGACCGCCCCGATCATCTCGGACTTACCGACGTCCGGATCACAAACGGACATCCGCTCCTACGCCACTCAAATGAGCCTCCAGCTCATTGGTCCCCACCGGATCATCCGACTAGCCCGGATCATCTCGGACTCGTCCGGATTATCCGCCAGCAGAGGAAGGTGTTTGGGAGCCTCATGTACCTCTTCGCCTCAACTCTATATATAGGACCCCATCTCCTCACTTTGGGACTCAAAGATTGATTAGCTCATATTTGTGTGAGAGCTTTTGCTCATCCATTGTTACTTCTCCTGAGATCGTGGATCTTTGAGAAGATCCCCATGGATTCAAGACCCCTATCTAGGGAAGAACATCAAGGCTCCTCTTGAGATGAACGTTCTTTGTATCCTTACCTTAGTTGATTTTGTATCTTGTGGATCTCTTATGTGTGTGGTGATCTAGCACTTGTGTGATCGATTCCTTGTTGGTTGAGTGTTTCCTCTCGCTTCTGTGTTTCTCCTTGTGCTCCCGCTGTTCTTCGTGATCCTCCGTAGAGGATCCACACCAAACGTGAAAGATCGACGCTATAGGGTTCCATCCTACATCGTAAAAACCTCATCCTATTCGCCACAAAAACTGAGATGAGAGAAGTGTGAGAACCCATCGAGTGTGATGCACTTTGTCCTTGTGCAAGGATGGCGAACTGAAACTAACACCACTCACGAGCTACCTTGGTGTTTCAACTTTGCAGGAATTTCAAGATGTTTTCCGATGAGCTTCCTCCGGTCTACCTCTACGAGGCATGAGCATCGATTGACCATATCCGGAGCGCCACTTCCAAACAAAGCTCCATACCGCCAATCCTCAAGAAACCAAGGAGATTCAACGGGTACAACAACTAATCGACAACGGTCATGTATGTGAAAGCTTAAGCCCTTGTGCCCCTCTATACTTGTGCTTACTACCATGGAAGTTTCTTGTATTCCATTGTAGACCTATAAATGCTATCACCGTCATTATAGGCATCCCATTCGCATAGATGATATGCTTGATGAACTTAGTGGAGCCAACTTTTTCTCAAAAATCGATCTTAAAAGTGGCTATTATCAACCGATACAAGAAGGTGATGAATGGAAACTGCTTTCAAAACAAAATTTGGCTTATATAAATGGTTAGTCATGCCTATGGGTTTATTACGGTTCTGCATTTCTTTTGTGCGTCTGATGCATCATGTACTTCGACCTTACATTGGAGTCTTTGTGGGTTTACTGATGATATTCTTGTGTTTAGCAAAACCATGAAAGAGCATCTTGATCATGTTGCTTGTTTTGCAAACACTTCGCAGGAAAGTCTTTATGCCAACATGAAAAAGTGCACATTCGTGTTGACAAAGTGGTTTTCTTGGGTTTCGTTGTCTCTTCCAAGGGTGTCCATGTTGATGAAACTTAAATTGAAGCAATTAAAATGGCCCCAACCCACCAATTTGCAACAAGTGCTAAGTTTTCTTGGTCTTGCAGGTTTATATCGTCGCTTGTGAAAACTTTAGCACTATTGTCGCCTTTTGCATGCTTTGAGTAAGAAGAATGCTCTTTTGTTTGGGGAACTTTGCAATCAACCGCTTTTGATGAGCTCAAGTCTTGCTTACTCATGTTCGATTCTTGCGTCGCTTAACTTTGACAAAACTTTTGAGGTTCATTATACTGCAAGTGGTACCGAATGGCGGAGTTTTGATGCAAGAAAAGAGCAATTGCATATTTTAGTGAAAAACTATCCGTGCACAACTTAGCTATCCCATCTATGACAAAGAATTGTATGCTTTTGTGCGGTCCTACATGTTTGGGAACATTATCTTAGACCTCATGAGTTTGTCACATACCCATCATGAAACGCTAAAGTACTTAAAAGGTCAAACTAAATTGAACAAGCGCCATGCCAAATGGAGTGAATTTATTGAATCTTTCCCATATGTGATCAAGTACATTAGGTAAGGAAAATGTAGTTGCCGATGCACTTTCACGCATATGCACGATTGTCACTCAACTTGAGTTGAATGTTATTGGCTTTGAGCACATAAAAGAGTTGTATGCTAGTGATCCATCTTTTGCACCTCATTATGCTAAATGTTTGTTTCATACATCTTGGGAACAATACTACATTAAGGATGGTTATCTTATGAGAGCTAACAAACTATGTATTCCTAGTCTTCTTCTTCTTGTTCCTTTTGCAAGAGGCTCATGGAGGCGGACTCATGGGACACCTTTGGACGCGACAAGACTTTCGCCACGCCTCCAAGAACTACTTTTGGCCCAAGATGTTCCGCAGGACGCCTCACGCTCACCACAAGATGCTCTACATGCCGCAAAGCTAAGTCAAAAGCTCAATCTCATGGTCTTTACAAGCCTCTTCCTATTCCTTATCAACCTTGGGAAGACATTAGCATGGATTTTGTACTTGGTTTGCTCTAGAACTCAAAATGGAAAGGATTCCGTGTGTTGTTCAGGATCGATTTTCTAAGATGGCACATTTCATTCCTTGCAACAAGGTAGACGATGCTTCACATATTATAAATCTCTTTGTAGGGAAATCTTGCGCCCATGGAGTACCAAAGACAATCGCCTCCGATCGCGACGCCAAGTTCTTGAGTTACTTTGGAAATCTTGGCGCAAGCTCGAATCAAGCTCTTGTTCTCATCTGATACCGCCTTAAACCGACGTTAAACGGAGGTGACGAACCGGACGCTATCGACTTACTGCTGTTGATCAAGAAGAACATCAAGGAGTGGGAGGCGGTTCACGATCACGAAGTTCGCTTACAATCTGCGAGACATTCGACTACCGGAAGTCCCTTCGAGGTCGCTCACGGCTTCAACCCGTCATTCCCATTGACATCCTACCTCTCCCTCTACAAGAGCGCACTAACAGGATGCGAAGTGACGAGCAAGCTACATCAAGAAGATGCATGAAGATACAAGAAACATCATCAGCCAAGTACATCGACTAGCTTACCAAGCTCAACGTCAAAGAACAACCCACGATCTTCAACATAGGTGATCTCGTGGCTACACCTTCAAGGACCGCTTCCCAACGAACGCAAGTCCAAACTACTACTCGAGCCGATGGAACATTCAAGGTGCAGCACGCCACAACGAAAAACAAGATTGAACTCCCATGAGACAAGTACAACGTGAGCGACATCTTCATTGTCAAAGACCTCTTGCCTTCCATGGTGATGAAGATCTTGATCCAGATCGGATCCTTTCAAGGGAGGGAGATGATGCGAGCATCCTTCCATCATCCCCATGGACTCTACATCAACATATCCAACCCCACAAGGACCCATGACAAGAGCTAGAGCACGCTTTGGAAACCGAGGTGAACTCCTTCCTACTAGACTTGCATATGGACACAAATGGAAACATGTCTACTACCTCACCAAAATATGCTATGCCTCCTTAGGTATGAAGTGGAACCTCACCAAGAAGCTCAGAGCGCCACCAAGGAGAAGGAGAACCACCCAAGGCCACGTGGACCAAGAACAAGGACAACAAAGAAGAAGACAGAGGCTCCAGCAACCTCAGGCGCACGGCCCCCGAGACCCCGTGCCCACGACTACCAGAGTTGGCACCGAGCACCCTGCAAGATGGGTTTGCACCGGCCCACGGGATCTCTGCAAGACGCTGCCTAACTTACTGGGCATGACGGCCTCCTAGGATGGGCACCGAGATGGCTTCTTCCCCTTCTTCTCCTTCTCGAATTCAAGCCTATATATTCGCATCTAGGTCCATGTTTAGGGTTAGCAAGTACTAGATGAGATCTTGGTGAGCTTTGCTCCATTACCTTCCTCCTTGAGGATCAAGACCCATAGGGAAGAATCTTGAGGATTTCAAGACCTGCATTGGGAGAAGACTATCACCAAGACCCTCTTCCTTGG
Organism: Aegilops speltoides; assembly: GCA_021437245.1. Lineage (NCBI taxonomy): Eukaryota > Viridiplantae > Streptophyta > Magnoliopsida > Poales > Poaceae > Aegilops > Aegilops speltoides. Next base: position 87,749 of record JAHHZJ010001042.1, on the reverse strand, counting down.
ATTTGGGATGAACTTTGCCATTGTATCTTTCCTTTGATTGTGTTTGAGACTTGTGGATCTTGTGTTGTTACTCTAGTGGATGTGTAATCGGAATTGTTGAGTGATTTCTCTTTTGTTCATCCTTGTGTTCTTGTTGTTTTGTGATTTCCTCCATTTTCCCTCCAAGCGTGAAAAGGTCCTTCCTAGGGTTCTACCCTACATCACCCATCCAATATGTATTTGAGGATGTCTCAAAGAGAAGGAGTTCACCTTTATAAGAATGTCGAAAATGTTGTTGTCGACATCATGTAGACTTTGCAAGACCAATGTGGCTCATGATGGTACCGCCTTTGTGAATCCTCCAAAATGAAAGGACATGACAAACACTCTGAAAACAAATGAGGTTAGCGGAAGTGCAAAACCTATTATACGTGTGGTAAGATACCAAACAAGTGTATGCATCATGCTCATCATAAGAAAGTACAAGGAGCATTTCATAATATGGAGGCATATGATGCGGAACAACCAAATAGAAGAGGCTCAATCAAACAAGCATGCATCACAAGTAAGGTGTCAAAGTCTCCAAGATCATTGCATAGTATGGTTGACTCAATACAAGTGGATATGAAAGAGGCAACTAATGGACACAAGAGACAATGATCAAGATATATCATGAGAGGCATGAGCATATGTGTCATCAACCCAAGAAAGCAAGTAATAGAGGAACATGGGTGATGCAACATAGCAAGCAATCATAGCGATCAAGTCAAGCATGCTAGTAAAATAAGATGCAACATACTAGGAGGAATCATGGCAAGCATGTCATTGGTGCATAGTGCATGAATAATTCACATGTCATAGCACAAGCATGAAACCAAGATATGAGGAAAGTAGGTTCATGGTGTTACAAGTCCTATGTAAATAGCAATGTAACATCATGACTCTCCCAACACAAGAATCAACAATAGCAGGAGGTATGATAAACATGGCAAAAGCAACAAGGATCTCCACCAAGCATGCAAATACACATAGGAATATCATAATGGTGCATCATGGTTAAATGCAAGCAAGGGTCACAATTGCATGGCAAAGTCATGTAAAGAGGCATAACATGCAAAGTGAACACGATAGTATGGGCATAAGGTGACAAGTGGTAGATAGCCCATAGTGTGTGGAGAGCCAAGTAGAAGAGATGCCGAGTCCTTGCGCAAAGGGAACGGTAAGGATAGTCCACGGATCCCAAATCGCCGTTGCCTCAAGAGCTCGCTTCACAACTCTGGGATTGAGAGGTTGACGTATATGTGAGTACTACACAAAACAAACACAATGGAAAATTTGTGTAAGGTGGTATATGTACACATCATCCATCATGATGCGCACGTGCATGTGTCGGTGAGCACAAAATATCCAATGCTCAAATAAATGAGATGCATGATATAGAAACATGTCATCCATCATGAGAGGTTTGTTATTATATATAGCATAAATTGTGTAATGCATCATGAGAAATATCTAGAACATTGTTATTCATGGAATGCATAAGGTGCACGCAATCATGGAAATTATGCAAAATATGGAATGCATCAAAATCTCCTAATATGTATGAGGAAACTATGGGGGTCTCATGGGCATGAGTAGCAACATCACGTGGAGAATATTGACAACATCCAAAACAATGCATATTTGGAACAATGTGATCATGGCATGACATAGTAGATGAATTGCGCAAATCATGTAAAGGAAGCATGGCAATATCATCACAAGAGAAGCAAAAGCCAATGACCATCATCTTGTCATCTATGCCATAAGTGCAAATGGGGTTGATTTTAATGGGCATGCATAGTTACTATGTTGAGATTGTAATGATGCAATATGGGAGATCTCAGTCATAGCATATGACAAGTTTAAAGGATTATCAAACATGACGTGACCAATAGAATTTTCACATGATATCCTATGGAGCATAGCATCACAACTAGGCAACTCAACATGCTCATCATCATATTCATCATAAATAGGTAAGTCAAGGCATGAAGAAGTTTCACTAGCATGAAGCATGGTAATAGGTGGGTCAACATCATGGGAGCAATCGATGTCAAGATGGTCCACTAGTGGGACAAGAGAAGTAACATCACCTATGTTACCTTTGGACCGTCGCTCGTGTGTTGTAGGCGAGGTGTTGAAGATCCACTCGTTGTCATCTTCATCTTGATGGAACCATGTGGGGGGTGTATCATTGTCCACCATGGCCATCGGTTTCTCCATTGGAGGGATGGACTCGTCGAGGATAGGCATGTCTCATGTAGGAGACCTTGCACCAAAGAAGAAAACACACTATGATGAGGACATCAATACCATTGTTACACCCACAGCCCCTGCTGCTATACATATCGGACTAATTACTAGAGTCACAAGACGCCAACTAAATTACGTACTTTCGCTTTTTGGTAATGATTCTAATGTTCATGAGAATATGATGTCGCTTAAATTGGATACATTTGTTTTGCTTACAAATGAAGGGCCTAGCTTGAGAAGGATGAACATTGAGCAAGAACACATGGAGTTGATGGCATGCAGGATCAAGAACGGAGTTACAAGTGATGATTTCTGTGGACTTTGCCACCATAAGGAGTGCATGAAGCCTGGACGAAATATACAAGATGCTACTTCATGATATCTTCGTCCATAGGCTATTCTAGGTGCTAATCACCTTATTATTGGGCCAGCCCATGTAATTTCTGAAATACATTAGTATAGGCTATTTTTAGAGTCCGTATGTGTGGGAACAAGAGATAGGGTTAGTTTCGACCTCCACCAAGGGCCACGAAATTCACCCCTCTTCCTCCATATATACAGCCCTTAGGGCACCGCTTAGACTTGGGTTTTGTTTAGATTAAAAGTTCGCTATAGCTGCAACTTCGCTGCATTGCTTGTGTTCAATCTATCGCATAAAGGCGCCACGTAACCCCACCTTGATCAATAAAGTTTATCTTATATTCGCAATAACAGATTCAAACCTGGGCTTGCTTGTTCTTCGCTTGCTCGCAGGAAACAGACCTTCGTGGTCAGGTTGATCTGCTCCGGCGGTCAATAACCTCCTGAGTTGGTTTAGCGATTGTTAAGCGACGCCTCGCACGCTCAGAGTCGGATCGCCAAAGTCGACCACCAAAGCTTAAATCCACCATCTCATCGAAAAGACGGACACCTTTCCTCTATCAAGTGGTATCAGATTTCCAGTTGCTCGTGAGATTTTACAGTTTTCGAAGTTTAGATCGAGTCCGCTCTTCATACCTATAGTCCAATAAAAGCCACAAAAAAATTAGGTTAGGTCATCATATCCAACCAATCTGAGCCTTTGCATAATCTTTTTCTCGATTTGCTTTGTTGAATTTTATTGCAGACTGCCGTGTCTAGTCATTCTTAGAGTCTAGTCTTTAGAGTTTCGAAGTTCGTCATAAGTTGTACCACGCCGCACCATCAAATCGCCCCGCCATCTACCACCACCGCTTATCCGCCACCGCTCAACCAGACGATATACCACCATCACGCTGCCATATACCACCACCGCTACATATACCACCACCATATATCCACCACCAACCGAATTCTTTTGCGACAGATTTGTTTTCGATCCATCTAATTTCCGATTCGTGTTTCCTTGTCCGAGTAGGTTTCGATTCCAGAACCTGTCATTCAGAGAAAAAAAAAAATTGTCGAAAATTTCGTATTCGAGTAGAGGCAAAGGTGTCCCGCTCTTCCGAGATGGTGGATTTCGCTGGTGAAGTCGATTTTGACGACCGACCACGATTGTTGCAGGACGCTGCCATTTTAGCAATCGAAGTAAACCAACTCCGAGAGGTTATCAATTACTACCGAGCATCGCATCAACTCAATACACGTAGGGTCTATTTCGCGAAAACGTAAGAACAAGCAAGAACCGAGATTAACTGATATTGCTAATATAAGATGAAAGCTTTATTGATCAAGGTGGCTCAGACGCTTTGTCCTGGTCGCTGAACACAACCGGCACGGTTGCAAATATCTAACTTTGATCTAAACAAAACCTAAGTCTAAACGGTGCTCTAAGGGCTGTATATGGAGGAAGAGGGGTGAATTTCAGGCCCTTGGTGGAGGGGTCCAACTAACCCTATCTCTTGTTTCCCCACACACACGGACTCTAAAATAGCCTATACTAATGTATTTCTGAAATTACATGGCCCGGCTCAATAATAAGGTGACGAAGACCTAGAATAGCCTTATGGACCCATTATGAAGTGGCATCTTGTATATTTCGTCCAAGGCTTCATGCACCTTATGGTGGCTTCAAGTCCTGAAATCATCACTTGTAACTGCTTGATCTCCTTGCGCATGCCATCAACTCCATGTGTTCTTGCTCCAATGTTCATCCTCTCAAGCTAGGCCCTTCATTTGTAAGCAAAACAAATGTATCCAATTTAGCAGCATCATATTCTCATGAATATTAGAATCATTACCAAGAAACGAAGTACCGTAATTTAGTTGATGGCATAGCTCTAGTAATTGGTCCAAGATATAGCAGCGGGCTGTGGGTAACAATGGTATTGATGTCCTCATCGTTGCCCATCCCACAATAATTGGAAGAGTTTTGAGACACTCGCCATTATAGTGATTTTTTTCGCAAAAAAAAAAAAAGCAACAAGAAAAAAAGCAGCGCAAAAAAAAAAAAAAAAGAGCTAAAAAAAAATTTCGTGAGTGTGTCCTCCCTTGTTTACGTAAGAAATCCAAGATTTTGTTAGTGTTCTAGGCTCGCTCTAGCACGGTTCAGCCTAGACCAGCATGCATCATTGATGCTTATTCAACTTTGCATCTCTCGAATTGATTATTTACCTTTGCTACCATATTATAAGCCTTCCCAGCTCCACATACATCTACGCTGCATGCTTGATTCTCCCCGCAATCGCTTCCATCCAAGCTTTTGAGAGTTTTGATTACAACGGTTGCCGCATCACCGTCACTGGTAAGAACTGTAAGAATTTGAGATTTGCTTGACGGATTTGTGACACCCACCACCACCACTTCCTAGTAGTCCTGTGATCATATTCTTGTAGTTCTTTGTCGCTAACCATGGCGGGATCATGTCGATTTAGACAGATTGGGAGAACCCGACAATGCAGCCTACATGATAATTTCTAAATGATGAGTGGACAAAAAGATGTGGTAAACAGATTGACGAGCCATGGAGAAGATAGATGGCATTGAGAAGACGTTGAAACAAAGCTTGATAGCAAGTTTGATGAATTCGTTTCATTTTCCATAAACCACCATTGCCGCACCTATCGTGACCTCTCAGAACGATAAACAACTACGCCTCTTCCGAATCAGATGGACGAGCTCACAGTTCCTATTGAGCCAGACAAAATTCTGGTGCACCCATCGCTGTTGGTGCTTCGTGGTTCTCGCCATCGCTGTTGCCGGTACCGAGGATGATGATGAGTATGCGGGCGATTATGAGGATGAGGTTGATCAACATCGAATACGTAAAACCACCAGCACCACAACCACCAGTCATCCACATGCAAATAATGGCAATATTAGGGCTCCTCAGTATGAGATCATGACCATCTCCTAAACTGAAATTGAATATTCCACCATTTGAGGGTAGATATGTTCCTGATATATATCTTACTTGGGAGTTAGAAACCGAACAACGATTTATATGTTTACAATATCCCGAGGAGAGACGGTTCCTCGTCATTGCTTGTGCTTTCACTAGCTTTGCATGTGTTTGTGGTCTCATTGTAGATTATATCCTCTTCTCCACCACTTGGGCTGCTTTGAAAACTGCTAGTGACTCATGGTTCCACCATATTATCAACGGAATTACTTCAAAATTGCAGCGCTTAAGACAAGGAAAAAATTTGTAGAAGAATATTATCGTGAATTACAAACGGCTTGATTAGATGGTATTGTTGAGAGAATGAAGCTATGCTTGCACGCTTTCTGGTGGATTAAATAGAGAGATCGCACCATTCTAGACTATAGGATTATAATAATATCACTGCTTATTCCATCTTGCTTGTAAAGTGAACGGAAGTGCAGGATCGATGTGCATTGGCGCCAAGACTAACTTTTCTCAGTGTCGATTTTCATCATGGACACCATTGCATCATCTACTTCCATCGCACTATCACCTCCTTCAAAGCCACTCCAACCGTGATACAAGAAAGGCACAACCACCACTATCCGCCAAGAGCACACCAAGGCTCGCATGTGAGCTCTTCGAGCAACGTACAAGAGAGTACTTCACAACAAGCTCGACATGCACAAGAAAGAGAACGATGCTAGAATGGACGAGATCCAAGCCTTGTTGGTGAACCGGCATCCTTCTACATCCTCACACTCAAGACGGAGCCACTTAAGTCGCCACTCCGACGACTCCTTCTCCGACACAAGTACACCGTCATCGAACACTCTTCGACGAGCCGCGCGTCAAGACCGTCATGCATCTCGCAACCCTCTACACGACAAGCATTCCCAAGAGCAAGTTGATGAACAAGTTCCCGTCCTCAATCGACCCAAGTGGCGTTTGCTCAAGCTCAAGAACGACAACGCCTTCATCACCAACAAGAACAAGAACGAGCGCCTACATCACGAAAGCAACAAGACGCCGAGGCTCAACGCCTTCAACAACAACAACGAGAAGCACAAGCTCTTGAGGCGAACGTGCCCTTCAAGCATCAAGTCAAGCTATCGCCAACCGCAATCGCGAAAGGCGCAATCAAGAGGAAGCCCTTCGAGAAGAAATCCAAGAGAGGAACTACCATCCGCGCGCGCAACGCCAATCCCAACAAGCTCCTTCACAAGTTCCTCAAGCTCAAACCCAACCTCAAGGACAACAAGAGCAAGTTGATCATGGACTTCCTCCACGCCAAGAGCAACATGAGGATGATTACCTCCACGCCAAGGACGCCCTCATCACCATCACCCACAACAAAATGAAGAGCAACACTATGGCAAGCTCAAGTTCACAATGCCCAAGTTCAATGGAAGCAATGATCCCGAAGAGTACCTCTCATGGACATTGAAGGTCGACAAAATCTTTCGCTTGCACAACTATGAGGAAGAGAAGAAGATCGCCATGGCATCACTTGAGTTCCAAGACTATGTGCTCATATGGTGGGAACAAGTCCTTGAGCGCCGACAAGCAAGAGGTGAACCTCCAATCACCACTTGGGCTCAAATGAAGGATGTCATGAGAGCACGCTTTGTGCCAACCTACTACAACCGTGATCTCTTCAAGAAGCTACAACTCCTCAAGCAAGGAACAAAGAGTGTTGAAGAATACTACAAGGAAATGGAGATTGCCATGATTCGAGCCAATGTCACGGAGGATGATGAGCAAACAATGGCACGATTCTTGAATGGACTCAACCATCCCATCAAGAAGATCGCCGACTTCCAACCCTACTCCAACCTCATTGAGCTCGTGCATCAAGCTACAAAGGCGGAACGTCAAGTGCAAGATGACTTCAAGTACGCCAAGTACTCGTCCAAGACATACGGCTTCTCCAACAACCAAGCTTCAACAACTACTCCAGCTTCGACATCAACCAAGCCTTCTCCAAGCAACGACGACAAGTCAAGTTACAAGAAAACTTCTACAAGTTCAAGTCCTCCTCCTACTACTACAAGCAACCTCAAGCCGCGTGCTTCATCATCTACTCCAACCGATGAGACCGTCAAGACAAGCTCCTTCAAGTGTTTCACTTGCGGCGGCCGAGGCCACAAGTCATATGAATGCACCAATAAGCGCATCATGATACTCAATGACGATGGCACCTATGACTCAATGAATGAAAATGAAATGGAAGCTATTGAGCAAGTAAGTGGCCATGCACCGGCGCATCAACGAGGATGAAGATGATCAAGTCTTTTGTGATGAAGATACAAGCCCCGCTCTTGTTGTCTCCAAGGTCTTGACACTTCAACATCAACAAGAAGAAGATCAAAGATGCCACATCTTCCACACAAAAGCTGGCATCAATGGACGATCCGTCAAGGTCATCATCGATGGAGGTAGTTATCACAACTTGGCAAGCGAAGAACTATGCTCCAAGCTTCAATTGGTCAAGAAGAAGCATCCACAACCCTACAATGTTCAATGGCTAAGTGACTCCGGCACTATACGAGTTGAGCATACGGTCCAAGTATCCTTCAAAATAGGTGCATATGAGGACACTTTGGAGTGTGATGTGGTCCCAGTGACCGTTTGCCACCTCCTCCATGGTCAGCCATGGCAATTCGACCGTGGTGTCTACCACAATAGGCGTACAAACCACTATAGCTTCAAGATGAAAGGCAAAGAATATGTCCTATGACCCATGTCTCCTAGTCAAGTGATAGCCGACAATCAAGCCTCCAACCAAAGAGAGAAGAGTGAGAAAGTGAGCCACCAAAAAGTGAGTGAGTGCCACAAGCCAAATTTGAGCGCCTCTTCGCCTAGAGAGAAAAGCCTCATACTATTCGCCACCAAACATGAGATGAGAGAAGTGTGTGAGAACCCATCGAGTGTGATGCACTTTGTCCTTGTGTGCAAGGATGGAGAACCAAAAACTAACACCACTCATGAGCTACCTTTGGTGTTTCAATCTCTTTTGCATGAATTTCAAGATGTTTTCCCCAATGAGCTACCTCCGGGTCTACCTCCTCTTCGAGGCATTGAGCATCGAATCGACCTCATCCCCGGAGCGCCACTTCCAAACAAAGCTCCCTACCGTGTCAATCCCGAAGAAACCAAGGAGATTCAACGGCAAGTACAACAACTACAACGGTCATGTACGTGAAAGCTTAAGCCCTTGTGCCGTTCCCATTATACTTGTGCCTAAGCCCGATGGAACTTTTCGCTTGTGTTCCGATTGTAGACCCATAAATGCTATCACCGTGCGCTATAGACATCCCATTCCTCGCTTAGATGATATGCTTGATGAACTTAGTGGAGCCAACTTTTTCTCAAAAATTGATCTTAAAAGTGGCTATTATCAAATCCGCATTCATGAGGGTGACGAATGGAAAACTACTTTCAAAACAAAATTTGGCTTATATGAATGGTTGGTTAGGCCTATGGGTTTGTCGGAAGCACCCGGAACTTTTGTGCGTCTCATGCATCATGTACTTCGTCCATACATTGGAATCTTTGTTGTGGTTTACTTCGATGATATTCTTGTGTTTAGCAAAACCATGAAAGAGCATCTTGATCATGTTAAGCTTGTTTTGCAAACGCTTCGAAAGGTAAGTCTTTATGCCAACTTGAAAAAAATGCACTTTTGGCGTTGAAAAAGTGGTTTTCTTGGGTTTCGTTGTCTCTTCCAAGGGTGTCCATGTTGATGAAACTAAGATCAAAGCAATTAAAACTTGGCCCAACCCACCAATTTGCAACAAGTGCGAAGTTTCCTTGGTCTAGCAGGTTTTTATCGTCGCTTTGTGAAAAACTTTAGCACTACTGCAGCTCCTTTGCATGCTTTGAGTAAGAAGAATACTCCTTTTGTTTGGGGACCTTTGCAATCCAACGCTTTTGATGAGCTCAAGTCTTTGCTTACTCATGCTCCGATTCTTGCTTTACCCAATTTTGACAAAACTTTTGAGGTTCATTGTGATGCAAGTGGTACCGGAATTGGCGGAGTTTTGATCCAAGAAAAACGAGCCATTGCTTACTTTAGTGAAAAACTCTCCGGTGCTCAACTTAACTATCCCGTATATGACAAGGAATTGTATGCTTTAGTGCGTGTACTACATGTTTGGGAACATTACCTTAGACCTCATGAGTTTGTCATCCATACCAATCATGAAACGCTTAAGTACTTGAAAGGTCAAACTAAATTGAACAAGCGTCATGCCAAATGGAGTGAATTTATTGAATATTTCCCATATGTGATCAAGTACATTAAGGGTAACGAAAATGTAGTTGCCGATGCAGTTTCACGCATATGCACGCTTGTCACACAACTTGAGTTGAACGTTATTGGCTTTGAGCACATCAAAGATTTGTATGCTAGTGATCCATCTTTTGCACACCATTATGCTAAATGTTTGACGCATACATCTTGGGAACAATATTACCTCAAGGAGGGTTATCTTATGAGAGCTAACAAACTATGCATTCCCAAGTCTTCTCTTCGTTTGCTCCTTTTGCAAGAGGCTCATGGAGGCGGACTCATGGGATATTTTGGACGCGACAAGACCTTCGCCACGCTCTCCAAGAACTACTTTTGGCCAAAGATGTTTCGAGACGTCTCACGCTTCACCACCCGATGCTACAAAGCTAAGTCAAAAGCTCAATCTCATGGTCTTTACATGCCTCTTCCAATTCCATATCAACCTTGGGAAGACATTAGCATGGATTTTGTACTTGGTTTGCCTAGAACTCAAAATGGAAGGATTCCGTGTTTGTTGTTGTGGATCAATTTTCTAAGATGGCACATTTCATCCCTTGCAACAAGGTAGATGATGCTTCACATATTGCGAATCTCTGTTGTAGGGAAATCTTGCGCCTCCATGGAGTACCAAAGTCAATCGTCTCCGATCATGACGCCAAGTTCCTAAGTTAGTTTTGAAGACTCTTTGCGCCAAGCTCGCATCAAGCTCCTATTCTCATCGACGCACCATCCTCAAACCAACGGCCAAACGGAGGTGACGAACCGGCTCTTCCACTCTACTTCGCGTGTTGATCAAGAAGAACATCAAGGAGTGGAGGCATGTCTACCCATCGCCGAAAGTACGCCTACAACCGCAAGACATTCGACTACCGCAAGTCTCCTTCGAGGTCGCTTCACGGCTTCAACCCATTGTCCCCATTGGACATTCTACCTTTACCTCTACAAGAGCGCACCAACCTCGACGCAAGTGCACGTGCAAGCTACATCAAGAAAATGCATGAAGATACAAGACACACCATCGAGCGCCAAGTACAACGACTGGCGACCAAGCTCAACATCAACAAGCAACCCATGATCTTCAACATAGGCGATCTCGTCTGGCTACACCTTCGCAAGGAACACTTCCCCAATGAACGCAAGTCCAAACTTCTACCTCGAGCTGATGGACCCTTCAAGGTGTTAGCACGCTACAACAACAATGCCTACAAGCTCGACCTACCAAGCGACAAGTACAATGTGAGCGACACCTTCAACGTCAAAGACCTCTCGCCTTTCCATGGTGATGAAGATCTAGATCCGAGGTCGGATCCTTTCAAAGGGAGGGGATATGATGCGGAGCATCCTTCCATCATCCCCATGGACTCTACATCAACACATCCAACCCCGCAAGGACCTATGACTCGAGCACGTGCAAGAGCTCTTGAAACCGAGGTGACATCACTCATCTCACAATTCCCTTTCGATTCACATGAGACATGGTTACTACCTCAAACGGAAATGCTATGCATATTCAGGTACCAAGGAGTCAACCATGAAGAGTCTAGGAAGCAAGGAGAACCGGAAGAAGAAGACATGCGAGAAGACGGAGGGGAAAAAGCACCAAGGACCAGGGTGGCCGGACGATCCGGACGGCGGCCCGGACGATCCGGATAGAGCCCGGACGATCCGGACCCCGGCTCGGACGATCTGGCTAAATCGACCAAGGACTCCCGAAGCTCAAGCCAGAAGCCGGATCATCCGGACCCTGTCCCGGATCATTCGACCCGCCGGACGTCCGGACCGCCACCGGACATCCGCCCTCGCCGCCACTCACCGAGCCTCCAGCTCATCCGGTCCCCACCGGATCATCCGGACCAGCCCGGATCATCCGGACCCTCGTCCGGATCATCCGGCCAGCGCTTGTGCGCGCGTGTTGGGCTGAGCCCATGTACCCCTTCGCCCCCAACTCTATATATAGGACCCCATCTCCTCACTTTGGGACTCAGCATTGGATTAGCTCATATTTGTGTGAGAGCCTTTGCTCATCCACTCGGTTACTTCTCCTCGGAGATCAGGACCTCTTCGGAGAAGATCCCCCTGCGGATTCAAGACCCCTATCTAGGGAAGAACATCAAGGCCTCCTCTTGGAGATGAACGGTTCCTTTGTATCCTTACCTTAGTTGACTTTGTATCTTGTGGATCTCTTATGTGTGGTGATCTAGCACTTGTGTGATCGATTCCTTGTTGGTTGAGTGTTTCCCTCTCATTTTCCCTGTGTTTCTCCTTGTGCTTCCGCGTGTTCTTCGTGATTCCTCCGTAGGATCCACTCCAAACGTGAAAGATCGACGCTATAGGGTTCCATCCTACATCAGAAAAACCTCATCCTATTCGCCACAAAAACTGAGATGAGAGAAGTGTGTGAGAACCCATCGAGTGTGATGCACTTTGTCCTTGTGTGCAAGGATGGCGAACCGAAAACTAACACCACTCACGAGCTACCTTTGGTGTTTCAATCTCTTTTGCAGGAATTTCAAGATGTTTTCCCCGATGAGCTATCTCCGGGTCTACCTCCTCTACGAGGCATTGAGCATCGAATTGACCTCATACCCGGAGCGCCACTTCCAAACAAAGCTCCATACCGCGTCAATCCTGAAGAAACCAAGGAGATTCAACGGCAAGTACAACAACTAATCGACAACGGTCATGTATGTGAAAGCTTAAGCCCTTGTGCCGCTCCTCATATACTTGTGCCTACGCCCGATGGAAGTTTCGCTTGTATTCGATTGTAGACCTATAAATGCTATCACCGTTATTATAGGCATCCCATTCTTTGCTTAGATGATATGCTTGATGAACTTAGTGGAGCTAACTTTTCTCAAAAATCGATCTTAAAAGTGGCTATTATCAAATCCGCATACAAGAAGGTGATGAATGGAAAACTGCTTTCAAAACAAAATTTGGCTTATATAAATGGTTAGTCATGCCTATGGGTTTATTACGGCTCCCCACTTTTGTGCGCCTCATGCATCATGTACTTCGACCTTACATTGGAGTCTTTGTTGTGGTTTACTTCGATGATATTCTTGTGTTTAGCAAAACCATGAAAGAGCATCTTGATCATGTTAAGCTTGTTTTGCAAACACTTCGCAAGGAAAGTCTTTATGCCAACATGAAAAAGTGCACATTCGGTGTTGACAAAGTGGTTTTCTTGGGTTTCGTTGTCTCTTCCAAGGGTGTCCATGTTGATGAAACTTAAATTGAAGCAATTAAAACTTGGCCCCAACCCACCAATTTGCAACAAGTGCGAAGTTTTCTTGGTCTTGCAGGTTTATATCGTCGCTTTGTGAAAAACTTTAGCACTATTGTCGCCCCTTTGCATGCTTTGAGTAAGAAGAATGCTCCTTTTGATTGGGGAACTTTGCAATCAACCGCTTTTGATGAGCTCAAGTCTTTGCTTACTCATGCTCCGATTCTTGCTTTGCCCAACTTTGACAAAACTTTTGAGGTTCATTGCGCTGCAAGTGGTACCGGAATTGGCGGAGTTTTGATGCAAGAAAAAGAGCAATTGCATATTTTAGTGAAAAACTATCCGGTGCACAACTTAGCTATCCCATCTATGACAAAGAATTGTATGCTTTAGTGCGTGTCCTACATGTTTGGGAACATTATCTTAGACCTCATGAGTTTGTCATACATACCGATCATGAAACGCTAAAGTACTTAAAAGGTCAAACTAAATTGAACAAGCGTCATGCCAAATTGAGTGGATTTATTGAATCTTTCCCATATGTGATCAAGTACATTAAGGGTAAGGAAAATGTAGTTGCCGATGCACTTTCACGCATATGCACGATTGTTACTCAACTTGAGTTGAATGTTATTGGCTTTGAGCACATAAAACACTTGTATGCTAGTGATCCATCTTTTGCACCTCATTATGCTAAATGTTTGTTGCATACATCTTGGGAACAATACTACATTAAGGATGCTTATCTTATGAGAGCTAACAAACTATGTATTCCCGAGTCTTCTCTTCGTTTGCTCCTTTTGCAAGAGGCTCATGGAGGCGGACTCATGGGACACTTTGGACGCGACAAGACTTTCGCCACGCTCTCCAAGAACTACTTTTGGCCCAAGATGTTCCGTGACGTCTCACGCTTCACCACAAGATGCTCTACATGCCGCAAAGCTAAGTCAAAAGCTCAATCTCATGGTCTTTACATGCCTCTTCCTATTCCTTATCAACCTTGGGAAGACATTAGCATGGATTTTGTACTTGGTTTGCCTAGAACTCAAAATGGAAAGGATTCCGTGTTTGTTGTTGTGGATCGATTTTCTAAGATGGCACATTTCATTCCTTGCAACAAGGTAGACGATGCTTCACATATTATAAATCTCTTTGTAGGAAATCTTGCGCCCCATGGAGTACCAAAGACAATCGCTCCGATCGCAACGCCAAGTTCTTGAGTTACTTTTGGAAATCTTGCGCCAAGCTCGGAATCAAGCTCTTGTTCTCATCTGCATACCGTCCTCAAACCGACGGTCAAACGGAGGTGACGAACCGGACGCTATCGACTCTACTTCGCGTGTTGATCAAGAAGAACATCAAGGAGTGGAGGCGGTTCACGATCGCCGAAGTTCGCCTACAACCGCGCGAGACATTCGACTACCGGCAAGTCCCCTTCGAGGTCGCTTCACGGCTTCAACCCGTTGTCCCCATTGGACATCCTACCTCTCCTCTACAAGAGCGCACCAACAGGATGCGAGTGCACGAGCAAGCTACATCAAGAAGATGCATGAAGATACAAGAAACATCATCGAGCGCCAAGTACATCGACTAGCGACCAAGCTCAACGTCAACAAACAACCCACGATCTTCAACATAGGTGATCTCGTGTGGCTACACCTTCGCAAGGACCGCTTCCCCAATGAACGCAAGTCCAAACTACTACCTCGAGCCGATGGACCATTCAAGGTGCTAGCACGCTACAACGACAACGCCTACAAGATTGAACACCCATGAGACAAGTACAACGTGAGCGACATCTTCATTGTCAAAGACCTCTTGCCTTTCCATGGTGATGAAGATCTTGATCCGAGATCGGATCCTTTCGAAGGGAGGGGAGATGATGCGGAGCATCCTTCCATCATCCCCATGGACTCTACATCAACATATCCAACCCCACAAGGACCCATGACAAGAGCTAGAGCACGTGCTTTGGAAACCGAGGTGAACTCCTTCCTACTAGACTTGCATATGGACACAAATGGAACATGTCTACTACCTCACCAAAATATGCTATGCCTCCTTAGGTATGAAGTGGAACCTCACCAAGAAGCTCAGGAGCATCACCAAGGAGAAGGAGAACCACCCCAAGGCCACGTGGACCAAGAACAAGGACAACAAAGAAGAAGACAGAGGCTCCAGCAACCCCAAGACGGCCCCCGAGACCCCGTGCCCACGGACTACCCAGGAGTTGGCACTGAGCACCCCGCAAGCATGGGCTCAGCACCATGCCCACGGGACCCCGGCGACGCTGCCTAACTTACCTCAGGCGCACGGGCCTCCTAGGATGGGCGGCCGAGATCTTCTTCGACTCCTTCTTCTCCTTCGACCCCAAGCCTATATATTCCGCATCTAGGTCCATGTTTAGGGTTAGCAAAGTACTAGATGAGATCTTGGTGAGCTTTGCTCCATTACCTTCCCTCTTTGAGGATCAAGACCCCATAGGGAAGAATCCTTGAGGATTTCAAGACCTCCATTGGGAGAAGACTATCACCAAGACCCCTCTTCCTTTGGATTTGGGATGAACTTTGCCATTGTATCTTTCCTTTGATTGTGTTTGAGACTTGTGGATCTTGTGTTGTTACTCTAGTGGATGTGTAATCGGGAATTGTTGGAGTGATTTCCTCTTTGTGTTCATCCTTGTGTTCTTGTTGTTCTTGTGATTTCCCTCCATTTTCCCCCTCCAAGTGTGAAAAGGTCCTTCCTAGGGTTCTACCCTACATCACCCATCCAATATGCGTATTTGAGGATGTCTCAAAGAGAAGGAGTTCACCTTTATAAGAATGTCGAAAATGTTGTTGTCGCACATCATGTAGACCTTGCAAGACCAATGTGGCTCATGATGGTACTGCCTTGTGAATCCTTCAAAATGAAAGGACATGACAAACACTCGGAAAAACAAATGAGGTTAGCGGAAGTGCAAAACCTATTATTCGTGTGGTAAGATACCAAACAAGTGTATGCATCATGCTCATCATAAGAAAGTACAAGGGAGCATTTCATAATATGGAGGCATATGATGCGGGAACAACCAAATAGAAGAGGCTCAATCAAACAAGCATGCATCACAAGTAAGGTGTCAAAGTCTCCAAGATCAATAAGCATAGTATGGTTGCACTCAATACAAGTGGATATGAAAGAGGCAACTAATGGACACAAGAGACAATGATCAAGATATATCATGTGAGAGGCATGAGCATATGTGTCATCAACCCAAGAAAGCAAGTAATAGAGGAACATGGGTGATGCAACATAGCAAGCAATCATAGCGATCAAGTCAAGCATGCTAGTAGTGCGAAGATGCAACATACTAGGAGGAATCATGGCAAGCATGTCATTGGTGCAAATAGTGTGCATGAATAATTCACATGTCATAGCACAAGCATGAAACCAAGATATGAGGAAAGTAGGTTCATGGTGTTGGCAACAAGTCCTATGTAAATAGCAATGTAACATCATGACTCTCCCAACACAAGAATCAACAATAGCATGAGGCACATGATAAACATGGCAAAAGCAACAAGGATCTCCACCAAGCATGCAAATACACATAGGAATATCATAATGGTGCATCATGGTTAAATGCAAGCAAGGGTCACAATTGCATGGCAAAGTCATGTAAAGAGGCATAACATGCAAAGTGAACACGATAGTATGGGCATAAGGTGACAAGTGGTAGATAGCCCATAGTCGTGTGAGAGCCAAGTAGAAGAGATGCGCGTAGTCCTTGCGCAAAGGGAACGGTGATAAGGATAGTCCACGGGATCCCAAATCGTCGTTGCTCTCAAGAGCTCGTTTCGTCAACTCTTGGGATTGAGAGGTTGACGAGTATATGTGAGTACCTACACAAAACAAACACAATGGAAAAATTGTGTGTGCGTGGTATATGTACACATCATCCATCATGATGCGCACGTGCATGTGTCGGTGAGCATAAAATATCCAATGCTCAAATAAATGAGATGCATGATATAGAAACATGTCATCCATCATAAGAGGTTTGTTATTATATATAGCATAATAGAGACTTAAATTGTGTAATGCATCATGAGAAATATCTAGAACATTGTTATTCATGGAATGCATAAGGTGCACGCAATCATGGAAATTATGCAAAATATGGAATGCATCAAAATCTCCTAATATGTATGAGGAAACTATGGGGATGAGTAGCAACATCACGTGGAGAATATTGACAACATCCAAAACAATGCATATTTGGAACAATGTGATCATGGCATGACATAGTAGATGAATTGCGCAAATCATGTAAAGGAAGCATGGCAATATCATCACAAGAGAAGCAAAAGCCAATGACCATCATCTCGTCATCTATGCCATAAGTGCAAATGGGGTTGATTTTAATGGGGCATGCATAGTTACTATGTTGAGATTGTAATGATGCAATATGGGAGATCTCACTCATAGCATATGACAAGTTTAAAGGATTATCAAACATGACGTGACCAATAGAATTTTCACATGATATCCTATGGAGCATAGCATCACAACTAGGCAACTCAACATGCTCATCATCATATTCATCATAAATAGGTAAGTCAAGGCATTAAGAAGTTTCACTAGCATGAAGCATGGTAATAGGTGGGTCAACATCATGGGAGCAATCGATGTCAAGATGGTCCACTAGTGGGACAAGAGAAGTACCATCACCTATGTTACCTTTGGACCGTCGCTCGTGTGTTGTAGGCGAGGTGTTGAAGATCCACTCGTTGTCATCTTCATCTTGATGGAACCATGTGGGGGGTGTATCATTGTCCACCATGGCCATCGGTTTCTCCATTGGAGGGATGGACTCGTCGAGGATAGGCATGTCTCATGTAGGAGACCTTGCACCAAAGAAGAAAACACACTAATGATATTCGTCCATAGGCTATTCTAGGTGCTCATCACCTTATTATTGGGCCAGCCCATGTAATTTCGAAATACATTAGTATAGGCTATTTTTAGAGTCCGTATGTGTGGGGAACAAGAGATAGGGTTAGTTTGGACCCCTCACCAAGGGCCACGAAATTCACCCCTCTTCCTCCATATATACAGCCCTTAGGGCACCGTTTAGACTTGGGTTTTGTTTAGATTAAAAGTTCGCCATAGCTGCAACTTCGCTGCATTTCGCTTGTGTTCAACGACCGCACAAAGGCGCCACGTAACCCCACCTTGATCAATAAAGCTTTCATCTTATATTCGCAATAACCAGATTGCAAACTCGGTTTCTTGCTTGTTCTTCGCTTGCTCGCAGGAAACAGACCTTCGTGGTCGTTGATCGTGCTCGGCGTGGTCAATAACCTCTCGGAGTTGGTTTAGCGATTGCTAAGGCGCGACGTCTCGCACGTTCAGAGTCGGATCGTCAAAGTCGACTTCCACCAAAGCGAAATCCACCATCTCATCGAAAGACGGGACACCTTTGCCTCTATCAAGTGGTATCAGATTTCCGTGTTGCTCGGTGAGATTTTACAGCTTTTTCGTAGTTTAGATCGAGTCTGTTCTTCATACCTATAGTCCACTTAAAAAGCCACAAAAAAAATTAGGGTTAGGTCATCATATCCAACCAATCTGAGCCTTTGCATAATCTTTTCTCAGATTTGCGTTGTTGAATTTGCGGTTGCATCGCCGTGTCTAGTTGCTGGTCTTAGAGTCTAGTCTTTTAGAGTTTCGAAGTTCGTCATAAGTTGTCACGCCGCCGCTGCACCATCAAATCGCCCCGCCATCTACCACCACCGCTTATCCGCCACCGCTCAATCAGACGATATACCACCACCGCCATATACCACCACCGCTGCCATATACCACCACCATATATCCACCACCAATCCGAAGTTCCTTGCGATTAGATTTGTTTTCGGGATCCATCTAATTTCCGATTCGTGTTTCCTTGTCTGAGTAGGTTTCGGATTCCAGCAATCTTTTGCCGTCCGTAGAAAAAAAAAAAAATTGTCGAAAAATTTCGTGCCTGATAGAGGCAAAGGTGTCCCGTCTTTCGATGAGATGGTGGATTTCGCTTTGGTGGAAGTCGACTTTGACGATCTGACTACGAAGGCATGAGGACGCCGCGCTTTAGCAATCGCTAAACCAACTCCGAGAGGTTATCACCACGCCGAGCATCGATCAACTCGACCACGAGGGTCTATTTCATGCGAGCAAACGAAGAACAAGCAAGAAACTGAGATTGCAACTGGATATTGCGAATATAAGATGAAAGCTTTATTGATCAAGGTGGGGTTCTGTGGACGCTTTGTCTGGTCGTTGAACACAAACGGCACGCGGTTGCAGCTATGGCGAACTTTTGATCTAAACAAAACCCAAGTCTAAACGGTGCCCTAAGGGCTGTATATATGGAGGAAGAGGGGTGAATTTCGTGGCCCTTGGTGGAGGGGTCCAAACTAACCCTATCTCTTGTTTCCCCACACATACGGACTCTAAAAATAGCCTATACTAATGTATTTCGAAATTACATGGGCTCGGCCCAATAATAAGGTGACGCAGAGACCTAGAATAGCCTATGGACTAATATTATGAAGTGGCATCTTGTATATTTCGTCCAAGGCTTCATGCACTCCTTATGGTGGCTTCAAAGTCCTGAAATCATCACTTGTAACTCCGTTTCTTGATCTCCTTAAGCATGCCATCAACTCCATGTGTGTTCTTGCTCCAATGTTCATCCTTCTCCAAGCTAGGCCCTTCATTTGTAAGCAAAACAAATGTATCCAATTTAGGCAAGATCATATTCTCATGAACATTAGAATCATTACCAAGAAACGAAAGTACCGGTAATTTAGTTGGCGCATGAGCTCTAGTAATTGGTCCAAGATGTATAGCAAATAGGGTGGGTGTAACAATGGTATTGATGTCCTCATCGCTGCCCATCCCGTCGGTTTGACTGGAAGAGTTTTGAGACACTCGCCATTATAGTGATTTTTCGCAAAAAAAAAAAAAGCAAAAAAAAAAAAGCAGCAAAAAAAAAAAGAGCGAAAAAAAAAATTTCAGAGTGTGCTCCTCCCTTGTTTACGTCAAGCGCCGTGATTTTGTTAGTGTTCTAGGCTCGCGTCTCTAGCACGGTTCTAGCCTAGGACCAAAGACAAGATCACAAGTTGAGCGCTTATTCAACTTTGCATCTCTGAATTGATTATTGTCAATCTTTTGCTACCATATTATAAGCCTTCCCAGCTCCACATACATCTACGCTGTATGCTTGACTCTCCCCGCAATCGCTCCATCCAAGCTTTTGAGAGTTTTGATTACAACGGTTGCCGATCACCGCCATCTTCTTTGGGTAAGAACTGTAAGAATTTGAGATTTGCTTGACGGATTTGTGACACCCACCACCACCACTTCCTAGTAGTCTGTAGGATCATATTCTTGTGTGTTTCTATTGCTGCTAACCATGGCAGGATCACAAGCCGACGAGACAGATTGGGAGAACCCGACGAACAAGCAGCTACATGATAAATTTCAGCAAATGATGAGTGGACAGTGCAAGATGTGGTAAACAGATTTGACGAGGCCATGGAGAAGATAGATGGCATTGAGAAGACGTTTGAAACAAAGCTTGATAGCAAGTTTGATGAATTGCTCGCTGCTTTTCCACAACCACCGCCGGCTGCACCTATCGCACCTCTCGAACGACAACAACTACGCCTTCCGAATCAGTATGGACGAGCTCGGCGTGTTCCTATTGAGCCAGACAAAATTCTGGTGCCGCTGCCATCTCTGTTGGTGCTTCGTGGCTCTCTGCCATCGCTGCTGCTGCGGTACCGAGGATGATGATGAGTATGCGGGCGATTATGAGGAT
The DNA here is from genome assembly GCA_021437245.1 of Aegilops speltoides. Classification (NCBI taxonomy): domain Eukaryota; kingdom Viridiplantae; phylum Streptophyta; class Magnoliopsida; order Poales; family Poaceae; genus Aegilops; species Aegilops speltoides. Next base: position 66,787 of record JAHHZJ010001042.1, on the reverse strand, counting down.
GAGGTTGATCAACATCGAACTACGTGCAACCACCAGCACCACAACCACCAGTCATCCACATGCAAATAATGGCAATATTAGGGCTCCCCTCAGTACGAGATCATGACCATCTCCCTAAACTGAAATTGAATATTCCACCATTTGAGGGTAGATATGTTCCTGATATATATCTTACTTGGGAGTTAGAAACCTAACAACGATTTACATGTTTACAATATCCCGAGGAGAGACGTGTTCCTCGCTGCTGTTTGTGCTTTCACTAGCTTTGCATGTGTTTGGTGGTCTCTAACATTGTAGATTATATCCTGTTCCAAATACTTGGGCTGCTTTGAAAACTGCTATATGTACTCAAGGGTTCCACCATATTATCAACGTGAATTACTTCAAAATTGCAGCGCTTAAGACAAGGAAAAATTCAGTAGAAGAATATTATCGTGAATTACAAACCGGCTTGATTAGATGTGGTATTGTTGAGGAGAATGAAGCTATGCTTGCACGCTTTACGGGTGGATTAAATAGAGAGATTCGCACCATTCTAGACTATAAGGATTATAATAATATCACTCGCTTATTCCATCTTGCTTGTAAAGCTGAACGTGAAGTGCAGGATCGATGTGCATTGGCGCCGCACTAACTTTTCTCGCAGTCGACCTTCATCATGGACACCACGTGCATCATCTACTTCCACCGCACCATCACCTCCTTCAAAGCCACCTCCAACCGTGATACAAGAAAGCAGTGCACAACCACCACTATCTCGCCAAGAGCACACCTGGGGCTCTGCACAGAGCTCTTCTTCTTCCATGGCGCCAACAGGGCACACAAGTGATATTATTTGTCGTCGTTGTAAGGGAAGAGGACATTTTGCGAGAGAATGCAAATCTCAGCGTGTGATGATTGCTACCGAGGATGGTGGGTATGAGTCCGCTAGTGACTATGATGAGGAGACTTTGGCTCTTATTACACATGAGGAACACGGTGGAGATGATTCTGATCATGAGACACAATACATGGCTGCAAGATGCCGACAGTATGAATGTTTAGTTGCTCAACGTGTTTTGAGTGTGCAGGTTACACAAGTCGAGCAAAATCAGAGGCATAATTTGTTCCATACAAAGGAGTTGTGAAGGAACGTTCTATTCAAGGCCATCATAGATGGAGGGAGCTGCAACAACTTGGCTAGCATGGAGATGGTGGAGAAGCTATCTCTCACCACAAGACCACATCCACATCCTTACTACATCCAATGGTTCAACAACAGCTGCAAGGTGAAGGTAACACGTCTCTGCTCGTGTGCATTTTAGTATCTCTACATATGCTGATTATGTTGATTGTGATGTGGTACCTATGCAAGCATGTTCCTTGTTACTTGGTAGACCATGGCAATTTGATAAAAATTCAGACACCATGGTAGAAACAATCAAGATACTCTTGTTCATAAGGATAAAATATTACTTTGCTTCCTATGACTCCTGAGTCCATTTTGAAAGATGATATTAATAGAGCTAATAAAGCAAAACAGGAGAAAATAAGAGTGAAAATCAGATTGTGGCAAAAGAATTTGAGCAACACATGAAGCCTAATAATAAACCATGTATCGTTGCTTCAAATTAAATTGAAAAGTGCATGTTTACTTGCCACCAAATCTGATATTGATGAGCTAGATTTTAGCAAATCTATTTGCTATGCTTTTGTGTGCAAAGAGGCATTATTTTCATTCGAGGACGTGTTTTCCTTCTTTGCCCCCGCTGTCACTAACATTTTGCAGAGTTCGCCGACGCTCTTTCCACAAGACGTGCCACCGGATTACCACCTATTCGAGGGATTGAGCATCAAATTGACTTAATTCCGGTGCATCATTACCCAACCGTGCACCATACCGCACCAATCCGGAGGAGACGAAGGAGATTATGCGTCAAGTACAGGAGCTGCTCGACAAAGGTTATATACGCGAATCCCTTTAGTCCTTGTGCTGTTCCTATTATTCTAGTGCCGAAAAAGGATGGTACGTCATGTATGTTGTTGATTGTAGAGGCATCAATAATATTACTATTCGTTATCGCCACCCTATTCCTAGGCTAGATGATATGCTTGATGAATTGAGTGGCTCTACAATATTCTCCAAAGTTGATTTATGCATCGGATACCATCAAATTCGTATGAAATTGGGAGATGAATGGAAAACAGCATTTAAAACTAAGTTTGGATTATATGAGTGGTTAGTCATGCCTTTTGGGTTAACTAATGCACCTAGTACTTTCATGAGATTAATGAACGAAGTTTTACGTGCATTCATTGGACGATTTGTGGTAGTCTATTTTGATGATATACTGATTTATAGCAAATCTTTGGAAGAACATTTGGAACATTTACGTGTTGTTTTTAATGCTCTACGTGATGCACGCTTGTTTGGTAACCTTGGGAAGTGCACCTTTGCACCGACCGAGTATCTTTTCTTGGCTATGTTGTTACTCCACAGGAATTGAAGTTGATAAAGCCAAGATTGAAGCTATTGAGAGTTGGCCGCAGCCCAAAACGGTCACACAAGTGAGGAGTTTCTTGGCCTCGCTGGTTTCTATAGGCGTTTGAGAGATTTCAGCACCATTGCTGCACCTCTCAACGAGCTTACAAAGAAGGATGTGCCTTTTGTTTGGGCTACCGCACAGAAGAAGCCTTCACGGTATTGAAAGCTAAGTTGACACATGCTCCTTTACTCCAACTTCCCGATTTTAATAAGACTTTTGAGCTTGAATGTGATGCTAGTGGAATTGGATTAGGGGTGTGTTATTACAAGATGGCAAACCTGTTGCATACTTTTCTCAAAAATTGAGTGGGCCTAGTCTGAATTACTCTACTTATGATAAAGAATTATATGCTCTTGTTCGACTTTAGAAACATGGCAACATTATTTATGGCCCAAAGAATTTGTTATACATTCTGATCATGAATCTTTGAAACATATTAAAAGTCAAGCTAAACTGAATCGTAGACATGCTAAATGGGTTGAATTCATTGAGACTTTCCTTATGTCATTAAACACAAGAAGGGTAAAGAAAATGTTATTGCTGATGCATTGTCTCGTCGCTATACTATGCTTTCACAACTTGACTTCAAAATATTTGGTTTGGAGACCATCAAAGATCAATATGTACATGATGCTGATTTTAAAGATGTATTGCAGAATTGTAAAGAAGGAAGAACATGGAACAAGTTTGTCGTTAATGATGGATTTGTGTTCCGTGCTAACAAGCTATGCATTCCAGCTAGCTCCGTCGCCTTTTGTTGTTGCAGGAGGCGATGGAGGAGGACTAATGGGACACTTTGGCGTGAAGAAGACGGAGGACGACTTGCTACACATTTCTTTTGGCCAAAGATGAGACGGGATGTTGAGCGCTTTTATTGCTCATTTGTGCTACATGTCAAAAAGCTAAGTCACGACTCAATCCTCATGGTTTATATATGCCTTTGCTCGCACCTAGTGTTCCTTGGGAGGATATATCTATGGACTTTGTTTTGGGTTTACCTAGAACAAAGAAGGGAGGGATAGCATATTTGTTGTCGTGGATAGATTCTCGAAAATGGCACACTTTATACCATGTCATAAAAGCGATGATGCTGTCAATGTTGCTGATTTGTTCTTTCGTGAAATTATTCGCTTGCATGGTGTGCCAAATACTATTGTTTCAGATCGTGATACTAAATTTCTTAGCCACTTTTGGAGATGTTTATGGGCTAAGTTGGGGACTAAACTGCTTTTTAGTACTACTTGTCACCCCCAAACTTGATGAGGACATCAATACCATTGTTACACCCACAGCCCCTACTGTTACATATACGGGACCAATTACTAGAGCTCGCGCACGCCAATTAAATTACCAGGTACTTTCGTTTCTTGGTAATGACTTTAAAGTTCATGAGAATATGATGTCGCTTAAATTGGATACATTTGTTTTGCTTACAAATGAAGGGCCTAGCTTGGAGAAGGATGAACATTGGAGCAAGAACACGCATGGAGTTGATGGCATGCTAAGGGGATCAAGAACGGAGTTACAAGTGATGATTTCAGACTTTGAAGCCACCATAAGGAGTGCATGAAGCCTTGGACGAAATATACAAGATGCCACTTCATAATATTCGTCCATAGGCTATTCTAGGTGCTCAATCACCTTATTATTGGGCCAGCCCATGTAATTTCGAAATACTTAAGTATAGGCTATTTTAGAGTCCGTATGTGGGGGAAACAAGAGATAGGGTTGGTTTCGACCCCACCCTCAAGGGCCACGAAATTCTCCTCTTCCCCATATATACAGCCCTTAGGGCACCGCTTAGACTTTGGGATTTGTTTAGTTAAAAGTTAGCCATTGCTACTTCGTACTTCGCTTGTGTCCAACGACTGCACCAAGACCGCTACGGATCCCCATCTTTATGAATACTTCATACATACTGCAATATTCAGATTGCTTTTATCATATTCTTGCTTGTTCTTCGATTGCTTGCAGGAATAGACCTTCGTGGTCGTTGATTGTGCTCCGGCGTGGTCAATAACCTCTCGGAGTTGGTTTAGCGATTGCTAAGGCGCAACGTCAGGCACGCTTGTAGTCGGATCGTCAAAGTCGCTCCACCAAATCGATAGCTATCATCTCATCGAAAGATCGGGACACCCCGCCTCTATCAAGTGGTATCAGATTTCCGTGTTGCTCGGTGAGATTTTACAGCTTTTCGTAGTTTAGATCGAGTCTGTTCTTCATACCTACAGTCCACGAAAAAGCCAAAAAAATTAGGTTAGGTCATCATATCCAACCAATCTGAGCCTTTGCATAATCTTTTTCAGATTTGCGTTGTTGAATTTGCGTTGCATCGCCGTGTCTAGTTGCTGGTCTTAGAGTCTAGTCTTTAGAGTTTCGAGTTCGGTCATAAGTTGTCACGCCGCCGCCGCACCATCATCATCGCACTCGCCATCTACCACCACCGCTTATCCGCCACCGCTCAATCCGTATCCATATACCACCACCGCCGATATATACCACCACCATATATCCACCACCAATCCGAGTTCCTTGCATATTAGATTTGTTTTCGGATCCATCTAATTTCCGATTCGTGTTTCCTTGTCCGAGTAGGTTTCGATTCCAGCAATCTTTTGCCGTGCGTAGAAGAGGTTGGTTTCAAAAAAAAAAAAAAGATTCCGAAACCACCTCCGCTTAGGCCCAAAATTTTCCAAAACGCACGGATAAAAAAATTTTCTCGCTATCCTATTTTAGGTGTTTCTAAGCGTATTGAGCCATCGCCGTTATAGAAAGTTTTTTGACCCGCTTCCAGCTTTTGGGTCCGGCAATAAAAAAAAAAATTTTTGGTCGAAAAATTTCGTGCCCATCCCGTCGGTTTGACCTGGAAGAGTTTTGAGACACTCGCCATTATAGTGATTTTTCAAAAAAAAAAAAAAAAAAGCAGCGAAAAAAAAAAGCAAAAAAAAAAGAGCGAAAAAAAAATTCAGAGTGTGCTTTTCCTTTGATTACGCAGCACCGTGATTTTGTTAGTGTTCTAGGCTCGCGTCTCTAGCACGGTTCAGCCTAGGACCAGACAAGATCTGCTGCTGAACGCTTATTCAACTTTGCATCTCTGATTTGATTATTGTCAACCTTTTTGCTACCATATTATAAGCCTTCCCAGCTCCACATACATCTACGCCGTATGCTTGACTCTCCCCGCAATCGCTCTATCCAAGCTTTGAGAGTTTTGATTACAACGGTTGCCGATCACCACCTTCTTTGGGTAAGAACTGTAAGAATTTGAGATTTGCTTGACGGATTTGTGACACCCACCACCACCTCTTGTTAGTAGTCTGTAGGATCATATTCTTGTGTGTTTCTATTGTTGCTAACCATGGCAGGATCACAATCCGATGAGACTGATTGGGAGAACATGACGAACAAACAGCTACATGATAAATTTCAGCAAATGATGAGTGGACAGTGCAAGATGTGGTAAACAGATTTGACGAGGCCATGGAGAAGATAGATGGCATTGAGAAGACGCTTGAAACAAAGCTTGATAGCAAGTTTGATGAATTGCTCGCGTTTTCCACAACCACCGCCGGCTGCACCTATCGCACCTCAAGAACGACAACAACTACGCCTCTTCCGAATCAAGATGGACGAGCTCAACGGTTCCTATTGAGACAGACAAAATTCTCGTGCCGCTGCCATCGCTGTTGGTGCTTTTTGGCTCTCGCCATCGCTGCTGCTGGTACCGAGGAGGATATATGGGAGATTATGAGGATGAGGTTGATCAACATCGAACTACGTGCAACCACCAAAGACCACAACAACCAGGTCGCCCACATGCAAATAATGGCAATGTTAGGGCTCCCCTCAGTACGAGATCATGACCATCTCCCTAAACTGAAATTGAATATTCCACCATTTGAGGGTAGATATGTTCCTGATATATATCTTACTTGGGAGTTAGAAACTGAACAACGATTTACATGTTTACAATATCCCGAGGAGAGACGTGTTCCTGCTGTTTGTGCTTTCACTAGCTTTGCATGTGTTTGGTGGTCTAACATTGTAGATTATATCCTGCTCCAGCTACTTGGGCTGCTTTGAAAACTGCTATGCGTACTCGTTGGGTTCCACCATATTATCAACGTGAATTACTTCAAAATTGCAGCGCTTAAGACAAGGTAAAAATTCTGTAGAAGAATATTATCGAATTACAAACCGGCTTGATTAGATGTGGTATTGTTGAGGAGAATGAAGCTATGCTTGCACGCTTTCTCGGGTGGATTAAATAGAGAGATTCGCACCATTCTAGACTATAAGGATTATAATAATATCACTGCTTATTCCATCTTGCTTGTAAAGCTGAACGTGAAGTGCAGGATCGATGTGCATTGGCGCGCACTAACTTTTCTGCAGTCGACCTTCATCATGGACACCACGCATCATCTACTTCCACATCGCTCGCTACACCCACCTCCTTCGGTGCCACCTCCAACCGTGATACAAGAAAGCAGCACAACCACCACTATCCGCCAAGAGCACACCGCCGGACCTGCAGAGCTCTTCTTCTTCCATGGCGCCAACAGGCACACAAGTGATATTATTTGTCGTCATTGTAAGGGAAGAGGACATTTTGCAAGAGAATGCAAATCTCAGCGTGTGATGATTGCTACCGAGGATGGTGGGTATGAGTCCGCTAGTGACTATGATGAGGAGACTTTGGCTCTTATTACACATGAGGAACACGGTGGAGATGATTCTCGATCATGAGACACAATACATGGCTGCCAAGATGCCGACAGTATGAATGTTTAGTTGCTCAACGTGTTTTGAGTGTGCAGGTTACACAAGCTGAGCAAAATCAGAGGCATAATTTGTTCCATACAAAGGAGTTGTGAAGGAACGTTCTATTCAAGGCCATCATAGATGGAGGGAGCTGCAACAACTTGGCTAGCATGGAGATGGTGGAGAAGCTATCTCTCACCACAAGACCACATCCACATCCTTACTACATCCAATGGTTCAACAACAAATGGCAAGGTTAAGGTAACACGATCTGTTCGTGTGCATTTTAGTATCTCTACATATGCTGATTATGTTGATTGTGATGTGGTACCTATGCAAGCATGTTCCTTGTTACTTGGTAGACCATGGCAATTTGATAAAATTTCAGTACACCATGGTAGAAACAATCAAGATACTCTTGTTCATAAGGATAAAAATATTACTTTGCTTCCTATGACTCCTGAGTCCATTTTGAAAGATGATATTAATAGAGCTAATAAAGCAAAACAGAGAAAAATAAGAGTGAAAATCAGATTGTGGCAAAAGAATTTGAGCAACACATGAAGCCTAATAATAAACCATCTATCGTTGTTTCGAAATTAAATTGAAAAGTGCATGTTTACTTGCCACTAAATCTGATATTGATGAGCTAGATTTTAGCAAATCTATTTGCTATGCTTTTGTGTGCAAAGAGGCATTATTTTCATTCGAGGACGTGTTTTCCTCTTTGCCTCCTGCTGTCACTAACATTTTGCAGAGTTCACGACGCCTTTCCACAAGACGTGCACCGGATTACCACCTATTCGAGGGATTGAGCATCAAATTGACTTAATTCCCGGCATCATTACCCAACCGTGCACCATACCGCACTCAATCCAGAGGAGACGAAGGAGATTATGCGTCAAGTACAGAGCTGCTCGACAAAGGTTATATACGCCAATCCCTTAGTCCTTGTGCTGTTCCTATTATTCTAGTGCCGAAAAAGGATGGTACATCACGTATGTGTGTTGATTGTAGAGGCATTAATAATATTACTATTCGTTATCGCCACCCTATTCCTAGGCTAGATGATATGCTTGATGAATTGAGTGGCTCTACAATATTCTCCAAAGTTGATTTATGAGTGGATACCATCAAATTCGTATGAAATTGGGAGATGAATGGAAAACAGCATTTAAAACTAAGTTTGGATTATATGAGTGGTTAGTCATGCCTTTTGGGTTAACTAATGCACCTAGTACTTTCATGAGATTAATGAACGAAGTTTTACGTGCTTTCATTGGACGATTTGTGGTAGTCTATTTTGATGATATACTGATTTATAGCAAATCTTTGGAAGAACATTTGGAACATTTACGTGTTGTTTTTAATGCTCTACGTGATGCACGCTTGTTTGGTAACCTTGGGAAGTGCACCTTTTGCACCGATCGAGTATCTTTTCTTGGCTATGTTGTTACTCCACGTGGAATTGAAGTTGATAAAGCCAAGATTGAAGCTATTGAGAGTTGGCCGCAGCCCAAAACGGTCACACAAGTGAGGAGTTTCCTTGGCCTCGCTGGTTTCTATAGGCGCTTTGTGAGAGATTTCAGCACCATTGCTGCACCTCTCAATGAGCTTACAAAGAAGGATGTGCCTTTTGTTTGGGGTACCGCACAGAAGAAGCCTTCACGGTATTGAAAGATAAGTTGACACATGCCCTTTACTCCAACTTCCTGATTTTAATAAGACTTTTGAGCTTGAATGTGATGCTAGTGGAATTGGATTAGAGGTGTGTTATTACAAGATGGCAAACCTGTTGCATACTTTTCTAAAAATTGAGTGGGCCTAGTCTGAATTATTCTACTTATGATAAAGAATTATATGCTCTTGTTCGGACTTTAGAAACATGGCAACATTATTTATGGCCCAAAGAATTTGTTATACATTCTGATCATGAATCTTTGAAACATATTAAAAGTCAAGCTAAACTGAATCGTAGACATGCTAAATGGGTTGAATTCATTGAGACTTTCCTTATGTCATTAAACACAAGAAGGGTAAAGAAAATGTTATTGCCGATGCATTGTCTCGTCGCTATACTATGCTTTCACAACTTGACTTCAAAATATTTGGTTTGGAGACCATCAAAGATCAATATGTGCATGATGCTGATTTTAAAGATGTATTGCAGAATTGTAAAGAAGGAAGAACATGGAACAAGTTTGTCGTTAATGATGGATTTGTGTTCCGTGCTAACAAGCTATGCATTCCAGCTAGCTCCGCTCGTCTTTTGTTGTTGCAGGAGGCGATGGAGGAGGACTAATGGGACACTTTGGCGTGAAGAAGACGGAGGACGATTTGCTACACATTTCTTTTGGCCAAAGATGAGACGGGATGTTGAGCGCTTTATTGCTCACTGCACTACATGTCAAAAAGCTAAGTCACGACTCAATCCTCATGGTTTATATATGCCTTTGCCTGCACTCTAGTGTTCCTTGGGAGGATATATCTATGGACTTTGTTTTAGGTTTACCTAGAACAAAGAAGGGAGGGATAGCATATTTGTTGTCGTGGATAGATTCTCTAAAATGGCACACTTTATACCATGTCATAAAAGCGATGATGCCGTCAATGTTGCTGATTTGTTCTTTCGTGAAATTATTCGCTTGCATGGTGTGCCAAATACTATTGTTTCAGATCGTGATACTAAATTTCTTAGCCACTTTTGGAGATGTTTATGGGCTAAGTTGGGGACTAAACTGCTTTTTAGTACTACTTGTCACCCCAAACCGATGGATAAACTGAAGTAGTCAATAGAACATTGTCTACTATGCTTAGGGCTGTTCTAAAGAATAATAAGAAAATGTGGGAGGAATGCTTGCCTCATATTGAATTTGCTTATAATCGCTCATTGCATTCTACTACTAAGATGTGCCCTTTGAAATTGTGTATGGTTTCCTACCGTGCACCTATTGATTTGTCGCTTCTTCCATCTTCGGAGAAGGTTAATTTTGATGCTAAAGAACGTATGAATTGATTTTAAAAATGCATGAGTTAACTAAGGAAAACATTGAGCGTATGAATGCTAAATATAAACTTGCTGGAGATAAGGGTAGAAAACATGTTGTGTTTGCACCGAGATCTTGTTTGGTTACATTTATGTAAGGATAGATTTCCGATTTGCGCAAATCAAAGCTAATGCCACGTGTCACTGGTCCTTTAAGGTGTTAGAGAAAATAAATGATAATGCATATAAACTTGAGCTACCTGCAGATTTTGGGGTTAGTCCCACTTTTAACATTGCAGATTTGAAGCCTTATTTGGGTGAGGAAGATGAGCTCACGAGGACGACTTCATTTCAAGAAGGGAGGATGATGAGGACATCAATACCATTGTTACACCCACAGCCCCTCACTGCTACATATACGGACCAATTACTAGAGCTCACAAGACGCCAATTAAATTACTGTGTACTTTCGCTTTCTTGGTAATGATTTAATGTTCATGAGAATATGATGTCGCTTAAATTGGATACATTTGTTTTGCTTACAAATGAAGGGCCTAGCTTGGAGAAGGATGAACATTGGAGCAAGAACACGCATGGAGTTGATGGCATGCTAAGGGGATCAAGAACGGAGTTACAAGTGATGATTTCAGGACTTTGAAGCCACCATAAGGAGTGCATGAAGCCTTGGACGAAATATACAAGATGCCACTTCATAATATTCGTCCATAGGCTATTCTAGGTGTCATCGTCACCTTATTATTGGGCCAGCCCATGTAATTTCGAAATACTTAAGTATAGGCTATTTTAGAGTCCGATGTGTGGGGAAACAAGAGATAGGGTTGGTTTCGACCCCACCCTCAAGGGCCACGAAATTCCCTCTCTTCCCCCATATATACAGCCCTTAGGGCACCGTTTAGACTTTGGGATTTGTTTAGTTAAAAGTTAGCCATTGCTACTTCGTACTTCGCTTGTGTCCAACGACTGCACCAAGACCGCCACGGATCCCCATCTTTATGAATACTTCATACATACTCGCAATATTCAGATTGCTTTTATCATATTCTTGCTTGTTCTTCGATTGCTTGCGGGAATAGACCTTCGTGGTCGTTGATTGTGCTCCGGCGTGGTCAATAACCTCTCGGAGTTGGTTTAGCGATTGCTAAGGCGCAACGTCAGGCACGCTTTGTAGTCGGATCGTCAAAGTCGCTCCACCAAATCGATAGCTATCATCTCATCGAAAGATCGACACCCCCGCTATCAAAACTGATGGATAAACTGAAGTAGTCAATAGAACATTGTCTACTATGCTTAGGGCTGTTCTAAAGAAAATAAGAAAATGTGGAGGAATGCTTGCCTCATATTGAATTTGCTTATAATCGCTCATTGCATTCTACTACTAAGATGTGCCCTTTTGAAGTTGTGTATGGTTTCCTACCTCGCACCTATTGATTTGTCAGCTTCTTCCATCTTCGGAGAAGGTTAATTTTGATGCTAAAGAACGTGTTGAATTGATTTTAAAAATGCATGAGTTAACTAAGGAAAACATTGAGCGATGAATGCTAAATATAAACTTGCTGGAGATAAGGGTAGAAAACATGTTGTGTTTGCACCGAGATCTTGTTTGGTTACATTTATGTAAGGATAGATTTCCGATTTGCGCAAATCAAAGCTAATGCCACGTCTTCTGGTCCCTTTATGGTGTTGGAGAAAGTAAATGATAATGCATATAAACTTGAGCTGCCTCGCAGATTTTGGGGTTAGTCCCACTTTTAACATTGCAGATTTGAAGCCATATTTGGGTGAGGAAGATGAGCTGCCGTCGAGGACGACTTCATTTCAAGAAGGGAGGATGATGAGGACATCAATACCATTATTACACCCACAGCCCCTCGCCGCTATACATACCGGACCAATTACTAGAGCTCACAAGACGCCAACTAAATTACTGTGTACTTTCGCTTTCTTGGTAATGATTCTAATGTTCATGAGAATATGATGTCGCTTAAATTGGATACATTTGCTTTGCTTACAAATGAAGGGCCTAGCTTGGAGAAGGATGAACATTGGAGCAAGAACACACATGGAGTTGATGGCATGCTAAGGGATCAAGAACGGAGTTACAAGTGATGATTTCAGGACTTTGAAGCCACCATAAGGAGTGCATGAAGCCTTGGACGAAATATACAAGATGCTACTTCATAATATTCGTCCATAGGCTATTCTAGGTGCTGTCACCTTATTATTGGGCCAGCCCATGTAATTTCGAAATACATTAGTATAGGCTATTTTTAGAGTCCGTGATGTGTGGGGAACAAGAGATAGGGTTAGTTTCGGACCCTCCACCAAGGGCCACGAAATTCACCCCTCTTCCTCCATATATACAGCCCTTAGGGCACCGCTTAGACTTGGGTTTTGTTTAGATTAAAAGTTCGCCATAGCTGCAACTTCACAGCCGCTTGTGTTCAATGACCGCATAAAAGGCGCCACAGTAACCCCACCTTGATCAATAAAGCTTTCATCTTATATTCGCAATAACCAGATTGCAAACTCAGCTTGCTTGTTCTTCGCTTTGTCACAGGAAATGACCTTCGTGGTCGTTGATCGTGTTCGGCGTGGTCAATAACCTCTGGAGTTGGTTTAGCGATTGCTAAGGCGCGACGCCCTCGCACGCTCGTTAGTAGTCGGATCGTCAAAGTCGACTTCCACCAAAGCGAAATCCACCATCTCATCGAAAGATCGGACACCTTTGCCTCTATCACACTAGGAGTAGAGGTTGTTGTTCAAATCATAGTGGCCTCACATGCCGTCTCAACTACCTCACTCACTACGTGTTGTGGCTCACTCACTCCCTCAAGGATTGTCGGAGTAATGGGCCATGGGTAGGCTGACCCAGGACCCAGGATCTTTCAAGACATCGGGGCAGGCCGCGCCCCTCAGCCGATTCCCAGCTGGCGACCTTCGAGAAGGCCGAGACACAGCAGGCGACCTTCGAGAGGGCCGAGTCCCAGCTGGCGACCTTCGAGAAGGCCGAGTCCCAGCTGGCGACCTTCGAGAAGGCCGAGTCCCAGCTGATGACCTTCGAAGAGGCAGAGCCCTCAAGGTGGCGACTCTGGGACAAGCCGACTCCAGGCTTGCGACCTCTCAAGGGGCCGACAGAGAGTCGGCCCGCGACCTTCACGAAGACCGATGCGGGTACAGCCCCATCGTGGCTGTCCCTCGACCCACGAGAAGAGAGCATGGCACAATGAGCCGCGTCCACCAGAGATCTCCGGTGAGGCGCGCCTTCACTGCCATGCCTCCCAGGATTCACCACAAAGGCACAAGGCATCGTGCCCACGACGGCGGCGCGTGACGGCCGGAGATCGCCGGCCTCCGCTGCTGAGATAGAAGAAGACGGCCGGAGAGTCCGAAGACGGCCCTGTGGGAGTCGGCCTCCCCAGAGTCGGCCACCTCCCGGCCAGGGCCCCACAAGCCATAAACCAGGTTGGACGGGGAGTGGCGACAGTGATCACCTGACAGACGGCGGCACTGTTCCCACGACCCCATGACCGAGCTCGCACATCGAGCGCCAGACAAAGTCTCGCTGTTCCATGGGCCCGCCAATGGCGGCCCTGCCGGCAGCAGGAGGACGGCAGAAAGAGAGATCGACGATCGGGGCCATGCCCAATGGATTACCATTGTACCCCGGGTAGGCCTATATAAACCCCCGGCACCCATGCAAAGGGTTCGCCCCGATAGGTTTAGACACATAGCAAGGAGGAAAGAGCTAGCCTTGCTCCTTCCTCGCCTCCACACAGCTCGAGGAGCACCATTGTACTATCACCCCATAGTGATCATGCGGAGACCCCGCAGAGCAGCAGCAAGGGGTGTTATCTCCTGAGAGCCCCTGCCGGGTAAGATTCGCCGCATGTCTTCACCTTATCCTGCTTCTGCACCGCGACGCTCTACTCGCCCCACCATGATAAGCCACCCGTGGCATATGTCGCACCAACCCCGACATTTGGCGCCCACCATGGGGCGAGGTGCACCGTCGTCCGAGATCTGCTCGACGGAACCTCTTCCTCCTCGGGCGAAGCGATCCAGCCCGGCTCGCCAGATGGAGGTGTATCGACGCGATCACTGGGCGCCGAGGCTGCTGCTCGCAAGAATGGCGGCTCGCCAACTCATCGGCGAGGTGCGCCCCGACGAACCTGCGCCGAAGCGCAGCGCGGGTGGCCCCGAGAACCTTCGCGGGCCTCCTCGACCAACTTCAAGTCGCCGCGGCGAGCCCGCCAGAGACTTGAGTCCGTAGGCTCCTCCGACCCGATCGTTGGTCGATCTCCGCCCAGACGCTGATACCTTCCCACCAACGTGGGAGTTTACGACGAGCCGCCTGCATAAGGAGAGCGACGAAGCGCTGTCACGGAGGTACTCGCCATTGGCCATGGCGAGCACTCCGTGAAAACGCCAGACCCGCTGCTGCGTCCTCGCAGACCTGTCCGCGCCTCCTGCAGGACGCGGACGCAGAGATGCCGGAAGAGCGCCGCCTTCACCATTGAAGGTGCCAAGAAGTTGGCAAGCATGAGACTCTTGTCCGGCATATCAGCCGAGATGGACCGCGCCGCTGGCGGCTCGCCGGCCCGACCGGGCCGAGCCGCTTTGGTGCGGTCCGAGAGCGCGCGCGCTATCGCCGAAGCTATTCGGAGCGGCGCCTGCACGCCACCTCGCGAGAACATCCGCGCCGCCAAGCGGCGCATCAAGAGCCGAGGAACCTCGACGGTGAAGAGCGCTGCAGATGACGGAGCGAGTCCAGCAGAGCTCGACGCGGTTGCCGCGCAAACGCGGCAGCAAACGCTACCGACGCCAAGCAATGTAAGAATGACGACTTACCCTCGCCGAGATCAAGGCACGACCTCCGGATGCCGATCGCGGAGTCCGCGGAGGAGAGAGAAGGAGCCGGCCAGCCACACCGACTCGATTTCCATCGAACGCGACCAAGATGGCCGCCCAGCGCAAGGGAGCGGCGAGATGATTATCCGCCTCCCCGCCAAGAGAACGGCGAAGTCTCTCCGCCGCCGTTGAGCATCCGACTTTCGAGATCGCCTTGCCGCCGAGAGGGAGTCGAGAGAACGATGCCCGCCACCGGATCGACCGACTCCACAGATCCTCGGGCTAGAAGAAGAAGACGAGCTGGTCCGCTTTGCTTCGGGCCCCACATCGAGACGAGCCCTTCCCCAAAGGGTTCACGCCCTCGAGATACGCCTATACACCGCCCGTGAAGCCGGAGGATTGGCTGATAGACTACTCCACAGTACCGCAATATCGCCAACGGCAACAAGCGAAGTCGCCGTGAAGTATGTTCCCCTCATGCTCCAGCACGCCTTTGACGTGGTTGAACAACTCAAGCCCCGCAAAGATCAACAAATGGGTCGACTTCATCAAGCCTTCATTCGCAACTTCACCAAAGACGCATAAGCGACCTCCCAAGCCGCCCAGCTCTCCTTGTCGTGTAAGGCCCCGAGGAATCGACGCTATGACTATCTCACGCTACCTGGGCGAGCTCAACTCTCATGAGGCGCACGAGGTGCAGGCCATTGAGTACTTACCGGCCGGGTGCCGAGAGGGCACCCTCCTCAAGCACAAGCTCCTCTACTGATGAGGACATGACTACCTTGGATATGACCAAAAATATTGCATACATGCATATTTGTCAGGTGATTTCTAGTGCAAACTATTCAATAATATATTTATGTTATCCAGAACAAAAATACTTCACACACTTTTGTGTTTTGTCTAATTGCAGGTGTATGGGACATTTGTACAATCCACATATGAAGATAAGGAAGAAAGAGATGTTTATTTGCTGTTCAAAAAGTTCTGTCACGTCACTTTTGGCCCAAGAGAAGATAGAGTCCAAGTCTCTCACGTTTTGGACTCAGATTCGGACTGCACAGACATACCTGACTCAAAACGCCAACAACTTTTTCATACGGACTCCGAATTGGGTGATTCTTTTTTTGTTGGAAAGTAGATTTCATGCTCTTTCCAGCACAATTGGAATCACCTTAAAATCCATCCGGAGCGTTGAGTTATGGACGAAACAATCTGACGCTGCAGCAGAATCCGAGTCAAACTACAAGTCCAAAGGTGTTACGCCACTCCACTTGGGCCCTTGAGCCTTGTACGACCTAGGGTTGGTTTTAGGCTGCCTTGGGACGTCCTCCCACCTCCTTGGCCGCCACCCCTTGCTCCTATATAAGTAGATCCATCTAGTAGCTTTTTCCTTGGGATTTGTTTAGTTAAAGTTAGCCATTGCAACTTCGTACTTCGCTTGTGTCCAACGACTGCAGACCAAGACCGCTTACGGATCCCCACCATTATCAATACTTCATATATATTTGCAATATTCAGATTGCTTTATCATATTCTTGCTTGTTCTTCGATTGCTTGCAGGAATAGACCTTCGTGGTCGTTGATCGTGCTCCAGCGTGATCAATAACCTCTCGGAGTTGGTTTAGCGATTGCTAAGGCGCAACATCGTGAATGTTTGTAGTCGGATCGTCAAAGTCGCCTTCACCAAATCGATAGTTATCATCTCATCGAAAGATCGACACCCCGCCTATCAAGTGGTATCGCTTTCAGGTTGCTCGGTGAGATTTTACAGCTTTTCATAGTTTAGATCGTGATCCGCATTCATACCTATAGTCCATGAAAAAGCCACAAAAAAAGTTAGATCTGTTCATCCTTTATCCAAGCCACTGAGCCTTTGCAATTTTCTATTCGTTGCTTGCATAGTTGAATTATCGGTTGCATCGTCGTGTCAGTTGCTGGTCTTAGTGTCTAGTTCCTTTAGAGTTTCGAGTTCTGTTCACATTAGTTACGCCGCCATTGCATCATTATCCCTTCCGCTGTCCACCATCCCATCCATTAATTTCCACCACGTGCTACGGGTTGTTCATTGTCATAATCATTGTTGAGGTCATTCACATCTTCGCCTGATCCAATCTGCATCTTATCTAGTTTGTCTTGGAAAGAGGGAGAAAAAAAAGAAAGAAAAAAAAAAGAAAGAAAAAAAGGAAAGAAAAAAAAGAAAAAGAGAGAGAGAAAAAGAAAAAAAAAGCGTGAGGAAAAAAAGAGAGAAGAAAAAAAAATCGGATCTATCTAGAATCAATCTCGTACCTGAATTCGGATTGGAATCTGTTTTGTGTACTGTTCAGTAAAACAAGTGTATCTTCCTCATACAAAGTCCGTTTTGGCTCCGTGAGTACTCAAATTGAAGCTAGCGACGAGCCGCATCTAAATAGTTGCAGAAGCTAGTTCAGTATTTGACACCTCAAAATCGGCTTCTAAATAGGTCTTTTTGCCTTCTGAAGTTCGTGAACATAGCTGGTTCCAATATTTCAGGCCAGTTTTAGAATTCTTTGACTCCTTATATCAACTCGGAATTGAGTGATTCTTTTTGCATTGGAAAGCTTGAGTTAGTAGCATTCTTTGAAAAAAATTATCATAAAATTGGCTCAAACTTTTCAAGAGGAAAGTTGGAGAGAGAGTTGTTGTATATCCTGCTTGGTAGTTGTTTTTCATCATTATCTTCACTACCGCTAGTGATCTTCACTTCTATCTTGCTGTCAAGAGCTACTTAGTATCCTTCATTGATGCTAGTTGTGCTACCGTGACCTCATTAGTGTTCTAGGCTCGCCTCTAGTCCGGTCTAGCCTAGGACCAAAGACAAGACTGTCGTTGAGCGCTTATTCAACATTGCATCTCTGAATTGATTATTGCTAATCTTTTGCTACCATATATAGCCAACCCAGCTCCACATATTTCTACACCGTATACGTGACGCCCTCGCAATCGCTTACACAATCTTCGAGTTATTTGACATCGCTGGTTGCTGTCACCACCGCCGCATGGTAAGAACTTGTAAGATATTGATATTTGCTTTATCGTGAGCACTTTACAACCACATCCTAGTAGTTCATAGGAACATTATTCTCGAATTTTGTTTCTTGTTTCTACTAATCATGACAGGTTTCAAGATAGAAGTTCTTGGACGATTTAACACATCTTCACCATCACGAGAGTTGAGACAACACACACAAGCACATGGCAAAGTTAGCTTTTACCGCTATTTGAGGGTAGATTTAATCCTGCTATTTATCTAGCTTGGGATCTTGAAGTAGAACAAGTTTTTAGTCAGCATGTTTTTTCTGAACTTGAGCGAGTACGAGCTGCCACTAGAGCATTTGCTGGTTTTGCTTCAGTTTGGTGGAGTGTGCATTGTAAGAAAAACATTGATAACCAACCCACAACTTGGAAAGATTTGAAAGATGTAATGAGAAAACAGTTTTTCCTCCTTACTATCGCCGTGAATTGCTTCGCAAATTTGAACAATTTAAACAAGGCAACAAAGACTGTTCATGCTTACTACAAAGAGTTCAAATCTTATATGCATCATTGTGACATAGAAGAATCTAAGGATGATACAATGAATAGATTTTTGGTGGTTTGAACAATGATATTCAGGAAAGATTTCAGATATTCCTCGTTGCATTATCGGGTATGTATGTTCGTGCTTGTACCTTTGAGAGACAGATACAGGAGGATGCATTGGGTGACTACAACAACTACTATTCCAGTTCATGCTCACCACCGCCGGTTGGTTCCTCCACCGTTGCACCTACTAGAGCAGCCCCACCTCGGATTGTGAGCGCAGCATCATCTCAAGAGCATGGTGCATTGTCTACGCCTCAGAATTACATCAGCTATGTCTTTATGATAAGGTAACAAAGAAGGTATTGATGATATAACTTCACATGAGAATGATGCATCCCTAGTTAACTTGAATGCATCATGTGTTGAGTTACCCGTGATTTGAGCACAACACCTATTTTAGAGAATCTTGATACTGCCATGAATGCGCCATGTGATCAAACAACTGAAATACCAACAATTTTGAGTGCACCCATTGAATTAACTGTTGATGCAAAAGAATCAATGTTTAATCATTTTGATATGACCTATAATCTTGGTGATGATTCGGTGTTGAATGACTTATTGCATGTTTGCTTATTTAAGCATGTTGTAGCATGTAAATTTGATGCAATTAAGGTTTATTCACCAATGTTGGGATGGTTTAATGATGAACATTGTCAATCTTTTCAAACGAATAAGAGCTTCACTTATATCTGCAAACTGAGTTGCAATATTTTCATGCCTTCTACTTCTTGTGCTAATTTTTTGGCTTTAGATTTTATGAACTATGCAAGTTACTCATCTATTCATGTGTCATATATGCAAAAATCGAGGGAAGTAAAAATGGATGACATATACATATACAACATGTACACCTTGCCTCTTTTGTTAGCCACATTTCAGATTAAGCAACGCCGAGGACGGCTTTATTTTCAAGAAGGGGAGGATGATGAGGACATGACTACCTTGATATGACCAAAAATATTGCATACATGCATATTTGTCGTGATTTCTAGTGCAAACTATTCAATAATATATTTATGTTATCCGTAACAAAAATACTTCACACACTTTTGTGTTTTGTCTAATTGCAGGTGTATGGGACATTTGTACAATCCACATATGAAGATAAGGAAGAAAGAGATGTTTATTTGCTGTTCAAAAGTTCTGTCACGTCACGTTTGGCCCAAGAGAAGATAGAGTCCAAGTCTCTCACGTTTTGGACTCAGATTCGACCGCACAGACATACCTGACTCAAAACGCCAACAACTTTTTCATACGGATTCGAATTGGGTGATTCTTTTTTGTTGGAAAGTAGATTTCATGCTCTTTCCAGCACAATTGGAATCACCTTAAAATCCATCCGGAGCGTTGAGTTATGGACGAAACAATCTGACGCTGCAGCAGAATCCGAGTCAAACCACAAGTCCAAAGGTGTTACGCCACCTCCACTTGGGCCCTTGAGCCTTGTACGACCTAGGGTTGGTTTTAGGCTGCCTTGGGACGTCCTCCCACCTCCTTGGCCGCCACCCCTTGCTCCTATATAAGTAGATCCATCTAGTAGCTTTTTCCTTGGGATTTGTTTAGTTAAAGTTAGCCATTGCAACTTCGTGTACTTCGCTTGTGTCCAACGACTGCACCAAGACCGCTACGGATCCCCACCATTATCAATACTTCATATATATTTGCAATATTCAGATTGCTTTATCATATTCTTGCTTGTTCTTCGATTGCTTGCAGGAATAGACCTTCGTGGTCAGTTGATCGTGCTCCAAATGTGATCAATAACCTCTCGGAGTTGGTTTAGCGATTGCTAAGGCGCAACATCGTGAATGTTTGTAGTCGGATCGCCAAAGTCGCCTTCACCAAATCGATAGTTATCATCTCATCGAAAGATCGACACCCGCCTCTATCATCTACTTACGAGCTCGAACCTCGACGAGCCGCTAGTCATAGCATAAGTACGCCACGGCCGAATCCTCTATGAAGACGGAGATCCAAGTCAACGCTGGCCGCAAAGTGACTCCTCAGCTCCCGTAACGCCGGCCGAGACGCCAAATTGACGGCAAGAACAGAACGACAACAAGCGCGAAGCCCCCACCAACTACCAACAAAAGGTGTCGCAAAGAAGAGAAGATCGCAGCCAGAGGGGCAGCCTCCGCCAAGCGGCGTAGGCGGCAAGTCCAACTGGTTGCTTTCTTATGAGCGACTCGATGGTCCTTGCAAGTTTCACAGCGCGCGCTGCCGCCGAACCACACCACCGTAAAGTGCCACTGCTCGTCAGATCGCCAAGGAGACGGCCTTGCCCTCCGCCGCTCGCGGCCTCCGCCGCCTCCATGCAGCGGGCGGCTCGCCACCAACAAGGTCCAAGACGAGTTCCCGTAAGAGCACGGAGCATACGTGAGTGTTCACCACCGGGCAGATGATCGGCGCAGCAAAGCGCCAATAGCAAAGAAGAAGTCAACGCAGCGGCGCAGAAGCTCCGAAGTTCATGCATTGGTCCGAGAAGCCTATCACCGAGTCGGGCAGATCACCCAGAGGTGATGCCGAGTCCGGCTCTACGCCTCGTTCTGGAGCGACCTTGGCCACCGATAGGCGGGCCGCCTGCTTTCGCGGGTCCCGAGAGACAGAGGCAGCAGATAAACATCCTGCATAAGGATACCATGGAGAAGCTCGGATCAGCGGAGGCAGCCGCAGAGCGCCGCACTGCGTTCCATGGAATCGCATCTGCCTCTCTGTTCGCCGATTGGCAAGATCCGATAGACGCCCTCTTCGGAGACAAAGATCACTTCCGCCGAGAGCCGATCTGGTTCGAGGTGGTGGATTTGAGAGCCTGCACCACGCGCCGCTAGGGCGGGCCTGCTCGCCAAATTCATGGCGGTTCCCCACTACGCCTACCTCAAGATGAAGATGCCGACTTCCAAGGGATCTCGACCGCTGCCGGCGACTACAAGAAGTCGTCCCCCTCAGGCGGCCGAGAGCAATGGGTCGGCCGAAGTCTTTGGTGATCGCTGCCGAGAAGCGGCTCCTTGATCGCTGGCGTGGCGATGGCTGGGAAGCAGCCGAGATGTCGCCCACCCCAAGGAGTCGGAGGCGGAAGGATCATTTAAGCCGCTAAAGAAACCAAGAAGATACCTTTGGACCCGGAGCACCCAGAGAGGTACGCCATGGGCACCGGCCTCGATAGCAAATAGGAAGGCGAGCTCGCCGATTTCCTCCGTGAGAATCGGGACATCTTCAGTGGTCCCCAAGGACATGCCAGTGTACCGACGAAATTCGCCGAGCACAAGTTACATGTCCGCCAGATAGAAGCCCGTCAGCAGCCCTTGCGCGCTACCGTCAAGAGAAAAGAAGAGTAGTGGGAGAAGAGATAGCCCGCCCCGCAGCCGGCTTCATCATGGAGGTGTTTTTTCGAATGGTCACAACCCCTGCATTAGTGTCAAGAAAACAAGAAGTGGCGGATGTGCATCGACTACACCAGCCTCAACAAAGCCTCGCCTCAAGGACCCGCTTTGCTCGCCAAGGATTGATCAGTGATAGACTCCACAATGGATGCGAGCCGTTGAGCTTTTGGATGCATACTCAGATATCACCAGATCAAGCTGAATCCAATGGACAGATCAAGACCGCATTCATCACGCCATTTGAGCCTTCACACCTCGGACGATGACGCTCGGCTTGAGGAACGCCGGCGCCACCTTTCAGCCACAGATGCGTAAATGCCTCCTCAAGCAACTCGGCAGAATGCCCATGTTTATGTGGATGATGTGGTGTAAAGACGAGAGAAGCGTGGACGCCGCTAGAGGATCTTAAAGAGACCTTTGAGAATCACGCCCGATTCCGCATCAAGCTCAACCCAGAGAAATGCGTGTTCGAGTCCCACCGCCAGCTCCTTGGTTTTCTCGGTCTCCGAACGCGCATAGAGTGCAACCTCGGAAGATCAAGGCCATTGAGAGGATGGAGGTACCCAGCCGATCGTTGATGTGCGTAGTTCACCGCTGCTTGGTTTCCATAAGCCGATTCATCACGGCTGGGCGAGAAAGCTCGCCATTGTATCAACTGATGAAGAAGACCACTTTTTTCGAGTGGAACCATTAAGGCGATGAGGCATTTCTCCAATCAAGAAAATGTCGGCGACTTCGTGTTGGCGGCTTCGACTCCCAAAGAGCCCATGTTTGTACATCGCCGCCACCACCGGTAGTTAGCACGCTTATTGTAGTCGAGCGCAAGGAGGAAGGCAAGGCGCCCCGGTCCGTAGACCAAGATATTACCCGAGCGAGGTAATCGCCGACCTCCAAGCGTAACTACCTCACTACCGAAGATGTGCTACGGCGTGCACTTTGCCGCCAAGAAGTCAAGCCCTACTTTCAAGAGCATCCTATCACCGTGGTTCGCACCGCCCCACTCGCCGAGATCATCGGAAGTCGAGATGCTTCCGCCGAGTGGCCAAGTGGGCTATCGACCGCTCCCTACACCATCTACTACCAATCCGCAAGACCGCCATCAAGTCGCAGCGCTAGCCGACTTCCTCGCCGACCGGGCCGAGACTCAATACTTGCCGCTCGCTACCGACTCTACTCATTGGCGATCGCGACTTCGACGGCTCCAAGATGCGCCCGCCTCGAGCCGGCGTTGTCCTCACCTCCCCAAGGGCGACAAGCTCAGACACGTACAGCAAATCCACTTCGCCGATCCAACAACGTCGCCAATATGAAGCACTCGCCCATGGGCTTCGGCTTGCTAAGGAACTTCGGCATTCACGGATCCTGTATATGGCGATTCGATTTGGTGGTGCAAGAATATCCGCGATCGACGCCAAGGACGCAACATGGCAAGCTACCGCTTGGTGCAAAGCAGCTCACGGATATTTTGAAGGATGCGAATTCTCCACGCCCCAAGGAACGACAACGATCAAGCAGATGCATTGGCGCCGAGTCGGCTCCACTCGGCAAGCGATACCTTCAAGGCCGCCTCTTCAGCCCTCGCCGCCTATCAAGCCTTCACCAGAGTCCGACTCCATTTTCGTGCGGCCCCGTAAATAGTCGGATCCGACTCAAGACCCCAAAGAAGCGACCTCAAGAAAGCCACAGCCGCCTGGATCGCGCCATTGCCCGGATCGCGCCACCCGTCTGGGACCGCGCTTAGTCGGCCAAGAGATCCCTCAATTCAGCAAGCGGCAGCAGAATCCAACCCGCCGCCTCCCAGCCCGCCACCTTGTCCAAGTCATTGTGGCAATCAAGAGATAGCAAGACCTTCATGGGCGCAGCCCATCCTCAAGTTCCTAGTCAACAAGGAGTTGCTCATAGATGAGACTCGCTCGGCAAGTACAACGCCGAGCGCAGCCACACCATAGTCAACAGAGAGTTAGTCGACGCAGGCCACCGTGTCCAACAAAGGCGCTGAGAATCGTGAGCAAGGCCAGCGATCCTCAAAGACATCCATCGTATGCAGTGTGATCACCACGCTGCCTCGAGGGCGCCAGGGCTAAAGCCTTTCTAAGACGATTTCTTTTGGCCGACCGCCTCGAAGAAGCTAAAGAACTAGTCAAGAAGTGCAAGGATGCCAGTGTTCCGCCCCAAGCCCTTCACCGGCCAGATCAAGACAATCCCCATCGCCGCCCTTCGCAGCTTGGGGCTTGGACATGGTGGGACCTTTCAAGATGGCCCGAGGCGGCTCGACTCATTTGCTCGCCGCAGGACAAGTTCACCAAGTGGGTAGAAGCAAAGCCCATCAAGAAATTAAACGGGCCCACAAAGAAGGACCTTCATTGCCGACATCACGGCGGCGGTACGCATACCCCATAGCATCATCACCGATAATGGCACCACTTTCGCCAAAGGCGCTTTGGCTCATTTCTCGCGACGCAGGCATCCGATCGACCTAGCGTCCGCTGCCCATCCGCAATAAACGGCTGTGGAACGGACCAACGGCCTCATCTCGTCCGCATCAAGCCTCGATTGGTCGAACCACTCGAGCGCCGCCGGTCAATTGGGTGGAAGGTTTGCTCGCCGCCCTTCCTGAGTCTCGCAAGACAACACCGAATCAGATCAACCGGCTTCACGCCGTTTTTCCTCGCTTCACGGTGCCGGTTGCCATCCCGACGGATATACAATTTGACTCTCCGCGAGTCTCCATGTACACCAAGAGGAGGTCAAGAAGCACGCCAAGACGGGCGCCGACCTGCCGAAGAGGGCCGGCTGTTGGCACTCACCGGTCCAAAGATCTACCAACAGAGTCTCGCGCGATACTACAACCGCAAGGTCAAGCCAAGATCATTCCAAGAGGGCGACCTTGTGTCTCGGCCGATTCGAGAACAACCGGCCGGCACAAGTTGTCGGCGCTTTGGGAGGGTCCTTCATCATCGCTAAAGGTGCTAGGGAACGACGCTTACTACTTGATCGACGCCGTAAGCCTCGAAAGCACGCAAGAGAGACGACTGCAAGGAAACAGAGCCTATGGAACGCAAATCTTCTTCAAGGTTTTACAGCTTGATGCAAGATGTATCACGCTACCCCCTTTGTATTAAGTACTTAAGATTTAGGCCCGAGACGAGCTCGGGGCTGCTTTTTGATTATCTCATGATATGGATCTCGCTTCCGAAATGCTTCCTCCTTTTTATCATACTGTCTAGTACCGGGTCCGACTAGTCGGCCATGGGACTCGCCGCCTTGTGCTATGAAATGCTTCCTGAGGTCAGACAAGTAATGTGTTGCGCTCAAAGCCGCCTCTCACGGAAAGCCGCAGCCGCAGAGCGCACCGCCGGTAAGCGGGGCGGAAAGAGCGAAGACACATGAAAAAAACGGCTAAGGACTTAAGAGCTACGATAGCCCAAGCCGGCTCCTGCTTTCATCGAGCCGACTCACGAGCAAATGGCTCATAGTTTCAACTTTTATTATGACTACCGACTTTGAGAGTCGGCCGACCGATTTCAAATTAAACTTACTACGGCTCTCTAAACGACTAAGTACTTGCCTCCTAAAGTAGCTGAGCGCTGACCCAACAAGCAGTCTCACAGAGCGGGCGCCCAATGGCAAGGCGGCAAACCAAGGAAGGCGGCAAAGGAAAAGTCTAAAGAGCCAAAGCAAGGAAAGGCGGAAATTTGATAAATATTTACAAAAGGCCCTTGGTCAATACACCCCATGAGTGGAATTGTTCAAGAATCGACAAGTTTTTAAAAAGAACAAAAAGACAGTAAAGTCGATACACTTAGGGGCGGCTCCCGAGCGGAGGGCCGGGCGGCGCGGCGGCGTCTGACGCCGGGCAGCTGGCTCGGGCGGTCTCGCTTGGTCGCTTTCACGGTCCGCCTGTCCTTCCGAGGCTCGCTGGCCGGAGGCGCGATCAGTTGAGGCTGGCCACCGCTGCTGGTTCTCGCGCGCTCTTCTCGCCTCCGCCCTCCGACTCGCCTCCCTGAGCTGGAGCCGACACCTCCGCCGAGTCCTCCTCAGACTGGTGCATCCAACCACTCGGCGGAACCTCCTCGCCGCCGGCGGTCCGCCGCACAAAGACGCTGGTGTCCGTGGTACTGGCGATGGCTGCCGCGCCGACAAGGGCGCCTTCACGCTCCTAACTCGCTCGGGCCTTCGACCGAACGCTGCCAGCGGTCTGTGTCCAGCCTGTGGTACCACCCTTGATGAACTCTGTGGCCTCGCAGCGTCGGCGGCGGCCGAGGAGCCCTCTCAAGCTTCGGCGAACTAACGGCGACCTCCACCAACAAGCCGTCCGACCAAGGTGGGCGAAGAGCCGCACCTCCGCCACAGTATGAAACGACTTGGCGCCGGCAGGTCGGCGGCGGCGATCAAGCGGTGAGCAGGGCGGCGGCGAGCCCCGATGCTCAAGAGCTGCCACAATGGTTCGGGCGCGGCGGCGATCACTTCGCCTCGCGCCTCCGCTTCCTCCCGATCCGCCGATGGCCGGAGGGACGGTCTCATGCGAGTGGTCGGGAAGAAGTCTCGCCAAAGACAAGAAAAGGAAACAAATGAAAACCCAAGACAGCTCGACACGTAGACAAAAGACCAAAGAAGAGAAGCCAGAGTTACCATCGACGATGTCCTCGAGCACGGATAGCCGCAGTCAAGATCGCCTCACTTTGCCGGTCCAGCGGCCCGCCCATCGCTAACTCGGCTAGAAGGGCCTCCTCCGCCACTTGGCGCCCTCCTCCTTGCTTTCCGGCAGTCCTTCGCCACCAACAAGGCTGCCAAGGTCGCGCTTGGACGAGCTTGTCGCACTCCTCCTCCGATGAGGACATCAATACCATTGTTACACCCACAGCCCCTCACTGCTACATATACGGGACCAATTACTAGAGCTCACAAGACGCCAATTAAATTACTGTGTACTTTCGCTTGGTAATGATTTTAATGTTCATGAGAATATGATGTCGCTTAAATTGGATACATTTGTTTTGCTTACAAATGAAGGGCCTAGCTTGGAGAAGGATGAACATTGGAGCAAGAACACGCATGGAGTTGATGGCATGCTAAGGGGATCAAGAACGGAGTTACAAGTGATGATTTCAGGACTTTGAAGCCACCATAAGGAGTGCATGAAGCCTTGGACGAAATATACAAGATGCCACTTCATAATATTCGTCCATAGGCTATTCTAGGTGCATATCACCTTATTATTGGGCCAGCCCATGTAATTTCGAAATACTTAAGTATAGGCTATTTTAGAGTCCGATGTGTGGGGAAACAAGAGATAGGGTTGGTTTCGACCCCACCCTCAAGGGCCACGAAATTCTCCTCTTCCCCATATATACAGCCCTTAGGGCACCGCTTAGACTTTGGGTTTTGTTTAGATCAAAAGTTCGCCATAGCTGCAACTTCGCAGATTTCGCTTGTGTTCAACGACTGCATAAAGGCGCCACGTAACCCCACCTTGATCAATAAAGCTTTCATCTTATATTCGCAATATCCAGATTGCAATCTCAGTTTCTTGCTTGTTCTTCGCTTGCTCGCAGGAAATAGACCTCGTGGTCGTTGATCGTGCTCGGCGCGGTCAATAACCTCTCGAGTTGGTTTAGCGATTGCTATATGCGACGCCCTCGACGACGTCAGAGTCGGATCGTCAAAGTCGACTTCCACCAAAGCGAAATCCACCATCTCATCGAAAGACGGACACCTCTGCCTCTATCAAGTGGTATCGATTTCAGTTTGCTCGTGAGATTTTACGCTTTTTCATAGTTTAGATCGATCTTTCCTTCATACCTACAGTCCACTTAAAAAGCCACAAAAAAATTAGGTTAGTTCATCATATCCAAACCAATCTGAGCCTTTGCATAATCTTTTTCAGATTTGCATTGTTGAATTTATGTTGCATCGCCGTGTCTAGTTGCTGGTCTTAGAGTCTAGTCTTTAGAGTTTCGAGTTCGGGTCATAAGTTGTCACGCCGCCGCAAGACCATCATCTTCGCCTGCCATCTACCACCACCGCTTATCCGCCACCGCTCAATCTGTATCCATATACCACCACCGCTTATCCGCCACCGCTCAATCCAGATCCATATACCACCACCACTGCCATATATCATCACCAATCCGAAGTTCCTTGCATATTTGGTTTGTTTTCGTGATCCATCTAGTTTTCCGATTCGTGTTTCCTTGTCCGAGTAGGTTTCGATTCCAAGAATCTTTTGCCGTCCGAAACCACCTCCGCTTAGGCCCAAAATTTTCCAAAACGCACGGACAAAAAAATTTTCCGCTATCCTATTTTAGGTGTTTCTAAGCATATTGAGACAGTCCCTCAAGATAGAAAGTTTTTTTGACCTGCTTCAGATTTTGGGTCCAGCAAAAAAAAAAAAAAAAATGGTCGAAAAAATTTTGTTCCCATCCTATCGCTTTGACTGGAAGAGTTTTGAGACACTCGCCATTATAGTGATTTTTCGCAAAAAAAAAAAAAGAGCAGCAAAAAAAAAAAAAAAAAAGCAAAAAAAAAAGAGCGAAAAAAATTCAGAGTGTGCTCCTCCTTGTTTACGCAGCACCCGTGATTTTGTTAGTGTTCTAGGCTCGCCTCTAGCACGGTTCAGCCTAGGACCAAAGACAAGACTGGCTGCTGAGCGCTTATTCAACTTTGCATCTCTCGAATTGATTATTGTCAACCTTTTTGCTACCATATTATAAGCCTTCCCAGCTCCACATACATCTACGCCGTATGCTTGACTCTCCCCGCAATCGCTCTATCCAAGCTTTTGAGAGTTTTGACTACAACGGTTGCCATCATCACCGCCGCTGGGTAAGAACTGTAAGAATTTGAGATTTGCTTGACGGATTTGTGACATCCACCACCACCTCTTGTTAGTAGTCTCAGGGATCATATTCTTGTGTGTTTCTATTGTCGCTAACCATGGCAGGATCACAAGTCGATGAGACCGATTGGGAGAACATGACGAACAAACAGCTACATGATAAATTTCAAGAAATGATGAGTGGACAGGTGCAAGATGTGGTAAACAGATTTGACGAGGCCATGGAGAAGATAGATGGCATTGAGAAGACGCTTGAAACAAAGCTTGATAGCAAGTTTGATGAATTGCTCGCTGCTTTTCCACAACCACCGCCGGCTGCACCTATCGCACCTCTCGAACGACAACAACTACGCCCCTTCCGAATCAAGATGGACGAGCTCAACAGGTTCCTATTGAGCCAGACAAAATTCGTGCCATTGCCATCGCTGTTGGTGCTTCTTTGGCTCCTCTACATCGCTGCTGCCGGTACAGAGGAGGATGATGATTATGTGGGCGATTATGAGGATGAGGTTGATCAACATCGTAACTATGTGCAACCACCAGACCACAACCACCGTGTCGCCCACATGCAAATAATGGCAATATTAGGGCTCCTCAGTACGAGATCATGACCATCTCCCTAAACTGAAATTGAATATTCCACCATTTGAGGGTAGATATGTTCCCGATATATATCTTACTTGGGAGTTAGAAACTGAACAACGATTTACATGTTTACAATATCCCGAGGAGAGACGTGTTCCTCGCATTGTTTGTGCTTTCACTAGCTTTGCATGTGTTTGGTGGTCTCAACATTGTAGATTATATCCTGCTCCACTACTTGGGCTGCTTTGAAAACTGCTATGCGCACTCGTTGGTTCCACCATATTATCAACGTGAATTACTTCAAAATTGCAGCGCTTAAGACAAGGAAAAATTCTGAGAAGAATATTATCAGAATTACAAACTGGTTTGATTAGATGTGGTATTGTTGAGGAGAATGAAGCTATGCTTGCACGCTTTCGGGTGGATTAAATAGAGAGATTCGCACCATTCTAGACTATAAGGATTATAATAATATCACTGCTTATTCCATCTTGCTTGTAAAGCTGAACGTGAAGTGCAGGATCGATGTGCATTGGCGCCGACTAACTTTTCTCGCAGGTCGACCTTCATCATGGACACCACGGCATCATCTACTTCCACCGCACCATCACCTCCTTCAAAGCCACCTCCAACCGTGATACAAGAAAGCGCACAACCACCACTATCTCGCCAAGAGCACACCTGCCGGCCTGCACAGTAGCTCTTCTTCCATGGCGCAACAGGCACACAAGTGATATTATTTGTCGTCGTTGTAAGGGAAGAGGACATTTTATGAGAGAATGCAAATCTCAGCGGTGATGATTGCTACCGAGGATGGTGGGTATGAGTCCGCTTAGTGACTATGATGAGGAGACTTTGGCTCTTATTACACATGAGGAACACGGTGGAGATGATTCTGATCATGAGACACAATACATGGCTGCTCAAGATGCCGACAGTATGAATGTTTAGTTGCTCAACGTGTTTTGAGTGTGCAGGTTACACAAGTCGAGCAAAATCAGAGGCATAATTTGTTCCATACAAAGGAGTTGTGAAGGAACGCTCTATTCAAGGCCATCATAGATGGAGGGAGCTGCAACAACTTGGCTAGCATGGAGATGGTGGAGAAGCTATCTCTCACCACAAGACCACATCCACATCCTTACTACATCCAATGGTTCAACAACAGCTGCAAGGTGAAGGTAACACGCACTGCTCGTGTGCATTTTAGTATCTCTACATATGCTGATTATGTTGATTGTGATGTGGTACCTATGCAAGCATGTTCCTTGTTACTTGGTAGACCATGGCAATTTGATAAAAATTCAGACACCATGGTAGAAACAATCAAGATACTCTTGTTCATAAGGATAAAAATATTACTTTGCTTCCTATGACTCCGAGTCCATTTTGAAAGATGATATTAATAGAGCTAATAAAGCAAAACAGAGAAAAATAAGAGTGAAAATCAGATTGTGGCAAAAGAATTTGAGCAACACATGAAGCCTAATAATAAACCATCTATGTTGCTTCAAATTAAATTGAAAAGTGCATGTTTACTTGCCACCAAATCTGATATTGATGAGCTAGATTTTAGCAAATCTATTTGCTATGCTTTTGTGTGCAAAGAGGCATTATTTTCATTCGAGGACGTGTTTTCCTTCTTTGCCCCTCGCTGTCACTAACATTTTGCAGAGTTCACGACGCCTTTCCACAAGACGTGCCACCGGATTACCACCTATTCGAGGGATTGAGCATCAAATTGACTTAATTCCCTGCATCATTACCCAACCGTGCACCATACCGCATCAATCCAGAGGAGACGAAGGAGATTATGCGTCAAGTACAGTGAGCTGCTCGACAAAGGTTATATACGCCAATCCCTTAGTCCTTGTGCTGTTCCTATTATTCTAGTGCCGAAAAAGGATGGTACGTCACGATGTGTGTTGATTGTAGAGGCATCAATAATATTACTATTCGTTATCGCCACCCTATTCCTAGGCTAGATGATATGCTTGATGAATTGAGTGGCTCTACAATATTCTCCAAAGTTGATTTATGAGTGGATACCATCAAATTCGTATGAAATTGGGAGATGAATGGAAAACAGCATTTAAAACTAAGTTTGGATTATATGAGTGGTTAGTCATGCCTTTTGGGTTAACTAATGCACCTAGTACTTTCATGAGATTAATGAACGAAGTTTTACGTGCTTTCATTGGACGATTTGTGGTAGTTTATTTTGATGATATACTGATTTATAGCAAATCTTTGGAAGAACATTTGGAACATTTACGTGTTGTTTTTAATGCTCTACGTGATGCACGCTTGTTTGGTAACCTTGGGAAGTGCACCTTTGCAATCGATCGAGTATCTTTTCTTGGCTATGTTGTTACTCCACAGGAATTGAAGTTGATAAAGCCAAGATTGAAGCTATTGAGAGTTGGCCGCAGCCCAAAACGGTCACACAAGTGAGGAGTTTCTTGGCCTCGCTGGTTTCTATAGGCGCTTTGAGAGATTTCAGCACCATTGCTGCACCTCTCAATGAGCTTACAAAGAAGGATGTGCCTTTTGTTTGGGGTACCGCATGTGAAGAAGCCTTCACGGTGTTGAAAGATAAGTTGACACATGCTCCTTTACTCCAACTTCCCGATTTTAATAAGACTTTTGAGCTTGAATGTGATGCTAGTGGAATTGGATTAGAGGTGTGTTATTACAAGATGGCAAACCTGTTGCATACTTTTCTCAAAAATTGAGTGGGCCTAGTCTGAATTATTCTACTTATGATAAAGAATTATATGCTCTTGTTCGGACTTTAGAAACATGGCAACATTATTTATGGCCCAAAGAATTTGTTATACATTCTGATCATGAATCTTTGAAACATATTAAAAGTCAAGCTAAACTGAATCGTAGACATGCTAAATGGGTTGAATTCATTGAGACTTTCCTTATGTCATTAAACACAAGAAGGGTAAAGAAAATGTTATTGCTGATGCATTGTCTCGTCGCTATACTATGCTTTCACAACTTGACTTCAAAATATTTGGTTTGGAGACCATCAAAGATCAATATGTGCATGATGCTGATTTTAAAGATGTATTGCAGAATTGTAAAGAAGGAAGAACATGGAACAAGTTTGTCGTTAATGATGGATTTGTGTTCCGTGCTAACAAGCTATGCATTCCAGCTAGCTCCGCTTCGTTTTTGTTGTTGCAGGAGGCGATGGAGGAGGACTAATGGGACACTTTGGCGTGAAGAAGACGGAGGACGATTTGCTACACATTTCTTTTGGCCAAAGATGAGACGGATGTTGAGCGCTTTATTGCTCGCTGCACTACATGTCAAAAAGCTAAGTCACGACTCAATCCTCATGGTTTATATATGCCTTTGCCTGCACTCTAGTGTTCCTTGGGAGGATATATCTATGGACTTTGTTTTAGGTTTACCTAGAACAAAGAAGGAGGATAGCATATTTGTTGTCGTGGATAGATTCTCTAAAATGGCACACTTTATACCATGTCATAAAAGCGATGATGTCATCAATGTTGCTGATTTGTTCTTTCGTGAAATTATTCGCTTGCATGGTGTGCCAAATACTATTGTTTCAGATCGTGATACTAAATTTCTTAGCCACTTTTGGAGATGTTTATGGGCTAAGTTGGGGACTAAACTGCTTTTAGTACTACTTGTCACCCCAAACCGATGGACAAACCAAGTAGTCAATAGAACATTGTCTACTATGCTTAGGGCTGTTCTAAAGAAAAATAAGAAAATGTGGGAGGAATGCTTGCCTCATATTGAATTTGCTTATAATCGCTCATTGCATTCTACTACTAAGATGTGCCCTTTTGAAGTTGTGTATGGTTTCCTACCTCGTGCACCTATTGATTTGTCGCTTCTTCCATCTTCGGAGAAGGTTAATTTTGATGCTAAAGAACGTGTTGAATTGATTTTAAAATGCATGAGTTAACTAAGGAAAACATTGAGCGTATGAATGCTAAATATAAACTTGCTGGAGATAAGGGTAGAAAACATGTTGTGTTTGCACCGAGATCTTGTTTGGTTACATTTATGTAAGGATAGATTTCCGATTTGCGCAAATCAAAGCTAATGCCACGTGCTGCTGGTCCTTTAAGGTGTTAGAGAAAATAAATGATAATGCATATAAACTTGAGCTACCTCGCAGATTTTGGGGTTAGTCCCACTTTTAACATTGCAGATTTGAAGCCTTATTTGGGTGAGGAAGATGAGCTCACGAGGACGACTTCATTTCAAGAAGGGAGGATGATGAGGACATCAATACCATTGTTACACCCACAGCCCCTCCTGCTATATATATACGGACCAATTACTAGAGCTCACAAGACGCCAATTAAATTACTGTGTACTTTCGCTTGGTAATGATTTTAATGTTCATGAGAATATGATGCTGCTTAAATTGGATACATTTGTTTTGCTTACAAATGAAGGGCCTAGCTTGGAGAAGGATGAACATTGGAGCAAGAACACGCATGGAGTTGATGGCATGCTAAGGGGATCAAGAACGGAGTTACAAGTGATGATTTCAGGACTTTGAAGCCACCATAAGGAGTGCATGAAGCCTTGGACGAAATATACAAGATGCCACTTCATAATATTCGTCCATAGGCTATTCTAGGTGCTCATCACCTTATTATTGGGCCAGCCCATGTAATTTCGAAATACTTAAGTATAGGCTATTTTAGAGTCCGTATGTGGGGGAAACAAGAGATAGGGTTGGTTTCGACCCCACCCCAAGGGCCACGAAATTCCTCCTCTTCCCCATATATACAGCCCTTAGGGCACCGCTTAGACTTTGGGTTTTGTTTAGATCAAAAGTTCGCCATAGCTGCAACTTCGCAGATTTCGCTTGTGTTCAACGACTGCATAAAGGCGCCACAGTAACCCCACCTTGATCAATAAAGCTTTCATCTTATATTCGCAATATCCAGATTGCAATCTCCGCTTTTGCTTGTTCTTCGCTTGCTCGCAGGAAATAGACCTCGTGGTCGTTGATCGTGTTCGCGTGGTCAATAACCTCCTGAGTTGGTTTAGCGATTGCTAAGGCGCGACGCCCTCGACGTCAGAGTCGGATCGCAAAGTCGACTTCCACCAAAGCGAAATCCACCATCTCATCGAAAGACGGGACACCTCTGCCTCTATCATGACTCCTGAGTCCATTTTGAAAGATGATATTAATAGAGCTAATAAAGCAAAACAGGAGAAAAATAAGAGTGAAAATCAGATTGTGGCAAAAGAATTTGAGCAACACATGAAGCCTAATAATAAACCATCTACTGTTGCTTCTGAAATTAAAATTAAAAGTACATGTTTACTTGCCACCAAATCTGATATTGATGAGCTAGATTTTAGCAAATCTATTTGCTATGCTTTTGTGTGCAAAGAGGCATTATTTTCATTCGAGGACATGCTCTTCCTCTTTGCCCCTCGCTCATCACTAACATTTTGCAGAGTTCGCCGACGCCTTTCCACAAGACGTGCCACCGGATTACCACCTATTCGAGGGATTGAGCATCAAATTGACTTAATTCCCTGCATCATTACCCAACCGTGCCCCATACCGCACTCAATCCGAGGAGACGAAGGAGATTATGCGTCAAGCACAGAGCTGCTCGACAAAGGTTATATACGCCAATCCCTTAGTCCTTGTG
Organism: Aegilops speltoides; assembly: GCA_021437245.1. Taxonomy (NCBI): domain Eukaryota; kingdom Viridiplantae; phylum Streptophyta; class Magnoliopsida; order Poales; family Poaceae; genus Aegilops; species Aegilops speltoides. The sequence continues at coordinate 31,559 of JAHHZJ010001042.1, read as the reverse complement.
CTGTTCCTATTATTCTAGTGCCGAAAAAGGATGGTACGCCACGATGTGTGTTGATTGTAGAGGCATCAATAATATTACTATTCGCTATCGCCACCCTATTCCTCGGCTAGATGATATGCTTGATGAATTGAGTGGCTCTACAATATTCTCCAAAGTTGATTTGGAGTGGATACCATCAAATTCGTATGAAATTGGGAGATGAATGGAAAACAGCATTTAAAACTAAGTTTGGATTATATGAGTGGTTAGTCATGCCTTTTGGGTTAACTAATGCACCTAGTACTTTCATGAGATTAATGAACTAAGTTTTACGTGTTTTCATTGGACGATTTGTGGTAGTCTATTTTGATGATATATTGATTTATAGCAAATCTTTGGAAGAACATTTGGAACATTTACGCGTTGTTTTTAATGCTCTACGTGATGCACGCTTGTTTGGTAACCTTGGGAAGTGCACCTTTTGCAATCGATCGAGCATCTTTTCTTGGCTATGTTGTTACTCCACAGGAATTGAAGTTGATAAAGCCAAGATTGAAGCTATTGAGAGTTGGCCGCAGCCCAAAACGGTCACACAAGTGAGGAGTTTCTTGGCCTTGCTGGATTCTATAGGCGCTTTGTGAGAGATTTCAGCACCATTGCTGCACCTCTCAACGAGCTTACAAAGAAGGATGTGCCTTTTGTTTGGGGTACCACAGAAGAAGCCTTCACGGTATTGAAAGCTAAGTTGACACATGCCCTTTACTCCAACTTCCTGATTTTAATAAGACTTTGAGCTTGAATGTGATGCTAGTGGAATTGGATTAGGAGGTGTGTTATTACAAGATGGCAAACCTGTTGCATACTTTTCCGAAAAATTGAGGGCCTAGTCTGAATTACTCTACTTATGATAAAGAATTATATGCTCTTGTTCGACTTTAGAAACATGGCAACATTATTTATGGCCCAAAGAATTTGTTATACATTCTGATCATGAATCTTTGAAACATATTAAAAGTCAAGCTAAACTGAATCGTAGACATGCTAAATGGGTTGAATTCATTGAGACTTTCCTTATGTCATTAAACACAAGAAGGGTAAAGAAAATGTTATTGCTGATGCATTGTCTCGTCGCTATACTATGCTTTCACAACTTGACTTCAAAATATTTGGTTTGGAGACCATCAAAGATCAATATTTGCATGATGCTGATTTTAAAGATGTATTGCAGAATTGTAAAGAAGGAAGAACATGGAACAAGTTTGTCGTTAATGATGGATTTGTGTTCCGTGCTAACAAGCTATGCATTCCAGCTAGCTCCGCTCGCCTTTTGTTGTTGCAGGAGGCGATGGAGGAGGACTAATGGGACACTTTGGCGTGAAGAAGACGGAGGACGATTTGCTACACATTTGTTTTGGCCAAAGATGAGACGGATGTTGAGCGCTTTTATTGCTCGCTGCACTACATGTCAAAAAGCTAAGTCACGACTCAATCCTCATGGTTTATATATGCCTTTGCCTCGCACTCTAGTGTTCCTTGGGAGGATATATCTATGGACTTTGTTTTAGGTTTACCTCGAACAAAGAAGGGAGGGATAGCATATTTGTTGTCGTGGATAGATTCTCTAAAATGGCACACTTTATACCATGTCATAAAAGCGATGATGTCACAATGTTGCTGATTTGTTCTTTCGTGAAATTATTCGCTTGCATGGTGTGCCAAATACTATTGTTTCAGATCGTGATACTAAATTTCTTAGCCACTTTTGGAGATGTTTATGGGCTAAGTTGGGGACTAAACTGCTTTTTAGTACTACTTGTCACCCCCAAACCGATGGACAAACTGAAGTAGTCAATAGAACATTGTCTACTATGCTTAGGGCTGTTCTAAAGAATAATAAGAAATGTGGGAGGAATGCTTGCCTCATATTGAATTTGCTTATAATCGCTCATTGCATTCTACTACTAAGATGTGCCCTTTGAAATTGTGTATGGTTTCCTACCTCGTGCACCTATTGATTTGTTGCTTCTTCCATCTTCGGAGAAGGTTAATTTTGATGCTAAAGAACGTGCTGAATTGATTTTAAAATGCATGAGTTAACTAAGGAAAACATTGAGCGATGAATGCTAAATATAAACTTGCCGGAGATAAGGGTAGAAAACATGTTGTGTTTGCACCGGAGATCTTGTTTGGTTACATTTATGTAAGGATAGATTTCCGATTTGCGCAAATCAAAGCTAATGCCACGTGCTGCTGGTCCTTTTAAGGTGTTAGAGAAAATAAATGATAATGCATATAAACTTGAGCTACCCGCAGATTTTGGGGTTAGTCCCACTTTTAACATTGCAGATTTGAAGCCTTATTTGGGTGAGGAAGATGAGCTCCGTCGAGGACGACTTCATTTCAAGAAGGGAGGATGATGAGGACATCAATACCATTGTTACACCCACAGCCCCTCATCATTATATATACGGACCAATTACTAGAGTCACAAGACGCCAATTAAATTACTGTGTACTTTCGCTTCTTGGTAATGATTTTAATGTTCATGAGAATATGATGTCGCTTAAATTGGATACATTTGTTTTGCTTACAAATGAAGGGCCTAGCTTGGAGAAGGATGAACATTGGAGCAAGAACACGCATGGAGTTGATGGCATGCAAAGGGGATCAAGAACGGAGTTACAAGTGATGATTTCTGTGACTTTGAAGCCACCATAAGGAGTGCATGAAGCCTTGGACGAAATATACAAGATGCCACTTCATAATATTCGTCCATAGGCTATTCTAGGTGTCAAGGCCACCTTATTATTGGGCCAGGCCCATGTAATTTCGAAATACTTAAGTATAGGCTATTTTTAGAGTCCGTGATGTGGGGAAACAAGAGATAGGGTTGGTTTCGACCCCACCTCAAGGGCCACGAAATTCCTCCTCTTCCCCCATATATACAGCCCTTAGGGCACCGCTTAGACTTTGGGTTTTGTTTAGATCAAAAGTTCGCCATAGCTGCAACTTCGCAGCATTTCGCTTGTGTTCAACGACTGCATAAAGGCGCCACAGTAACCCCACCTTGATCAATAAAGCTTTCATCTTATATTCGCAATATCCAGATTGCAATCTCAGTTTCTTGCTTGTTCTTCGCTTGCTCGCAGGAAATAGACCTCGTGGTCGTTGATCGTGTTCGGCGTGGTCAATAACCTCTCGAGTTGGTTTAGCGATTGCTAAGGCGCGACGCCCTCGCACGCGTCGTAGTCGGATCGCCAAAGTCGACTTCCACCAAAGCGAAATCCACCATCTCATCGAAAGACGGACACCTCTGCCTATCATCCTCCTTAGCGACGGGCGGCATTGGCCTTATCCAGCTGCCCTTGAAGGGCGTGCATTACGCTCAAGCCCAAAGAAAGATAAAGCATAGTCAACAAGGAAGAATCGCTGGAGATCCGCCCGATCGCCAGCAATGGCCCAATCTGGGATTATAGCCATGGCGCCAGCGCCTTACATCGCTGGAGAAGAAAGAAGGAACGTTGCCGAAGAGATCCGCCCGATCGCCAGCGCCGCCCAATCTCGGGATTACAGCTGCTGGCATGGCGCGCCCACGCCAAGAAGGAAGAATCCGCCACCTCGACTCTCCGCCAGATCGGCAGTCCGCTTCTCAGCTCCTCAACGCTATGGGTTGAAGGCAGAGCGCGAGGTTGTGATACTCGCAAGGCCAAGAAGCAAAGTCAACCTTCGAGCTCGCTAGAAGGAGTTCCGAGCCGCCGCCAAAGAACCGACCAAATAGGGGATTACACCAGAGAGAGGCCGGCGCCGCTTCACGTAAAAAAAGACAAGGAACGAAAAGGAAAACGAAGATACCCGGACGGAGGTCCGCAGGCCAGATGCGCCTTGGTGTAGAGCCGAGGGCTTTCGCTTTTTGCGCAACTTGGACCGAACGCCCGAAGCGCCGGTTCAGCGGGCCGGTGCCGCCACAAGACCCAACCGGTGGGCACGGCATCGAGGCTTCGACATCCAGTGTTCGCCATGCCGCGACGCTGCCTCCCGAAGCCATGGCGCGAGCTTCGCCCTTCTCGACCGGGCGGCGTGTCGGCACGGCGACTGGAGAAGCAACTGCGCTTCGCCGTCCGCAGCCGGCGGATCTTGCGGGTCCACCGCTGCTTACCGCGCGCCTCAAGACGGAGGTGGCGGAGGTGGCGGAGGCGGCGCTGGGTGTCCGGAGCCCGAGGCGCTGCTACCATCCTCCGCGAGAGGTTCGCGGTGCCGACCTCCCCTGTCGCCTGCCCTGTGAACTGGGGCGGCGGCGCCGACGACAGGGAGGAACGAGCATCGCCGCCCGGCGACGAACGGCCCTCAAGATCCTGCTCGCCATGCCACGGCGCGCCACGGCCTCATCCAGATGCACTGGCGTTGGCGGCCGCCTTCTCAGCCTGCGCCTCTCCAGCGCGGCCTCCTCCTCCAGGCGCTTCTCCGCTGCCTGCCTGCCGCCTCCCGGAGGTCAACAAGGGATCGACCACCACAGACATGGACGCCGACCCCACCCCATAACAGAGGGCACGGCGACTCTCTCAAGGAGAGGCGGCGCCGAGAAGAAGGGGGTGGAAAGTCGTAACAATTCAAGCAAAGTCGAAAAGAAACAAAGAGTAAGGGACTTACGAAGAAACAAGCGGCGGTTTTTCACTTCCTTCCGAAGCGGTTGGCTTCGCGCGCCGCTTCTTCCCGCTTGGTCGCGGCGGCGGTCCCCCGGCTTTTTCGACCGCCGCGGCGCGCTGCCCGGCGTGACGCCTCTTTGCGCCGCTCGGTGGAGGGGCGGTTTCGGTGACGGCGCGGACGACTTCGCGCCGACGCCGCCTCGCTGCCGGCGGCGGTCGCCGACGGTCCGAGGTCGCCGTTTTCCTCTCCGCCGCCAAGGCGCGGCCTCAGCCGCTGCCCCAAATCGGGTCGTCGATGTCGCCGACCGCGGTGGTCGGGACGACTGCCGTTCTCAGCACCGGGCGGCGGGCGCCGTGAGGGGATTCTGCTCAAGAATACCAACAAGATCAGAGCTCGATGTCGGATACAAGCAAGATTGAAGTACAGACGGAAAACAACTTACCACTGGCGGAGGGTTGTCACGCGAGTACGGCTCCTTGCCGAACTGCCACTCGTCGGTGAACTTGCAGTGGGCGATGAGGTTCACCATGTTCGCCACTTCTCCACGCCGCATGTCTTTGGTGCACACCGCTTGGGTCGTGCCGCAGCTCATCCGGCATGATGAGGTGGGGCCGCCTTGAGTGGAAGTACCCGGCGCCACGGCGGCCCAGAGATCGGAGGCGACGAGCCCCTCCGATCACACATGACTCGGAGGCGCGCCACGACGCCGACCGAGGGCGAAGCGACCGACCGATGGGACCAGCTAGGCAGCCGCCACCAATGCTCGGGTCGGCGGGCGGCAAGTTGACCCGCCGCCGCTCGGTGGCGACGCTCTTCACGAGAAATATGTCTTCGCCACATCTTCACCGACTTCACCAAATGGATTGGTGGAAAGGGGTTGTCGGCCGTCAGGCGCCAGTGGACGCGATGAACGTGCCGCGATCGCGCCAGCCAGCGCCGGGCAGCCTGAGTGCCGAGCCAAGAGAAGAACTCCCCACAGCTCGAGGGTGGGGAGAACGCTGATGTAGCCCTCGCACAGGTGGCGGCGGAGAGGAGCACCACCGCTGGGGGTGAGGCAGGCTGCAAGTTGTGCAGCTCGAGGAACGAGCGGAGGAACCCGCCGCCGGGAGCCCCATCCCGCGCATGAGGTGCGAAAGGAAGATGACCCGCTGCCCACCGCCGCGTGGCCGGATTTTCCCGCCGGCGCAGGCGGGCTCGCACCAAATCCGCCGGAGGCGGCGGGTCCGACGAAGGAACTCGATGTCCTCCGTGATCCACGCTCGAGCCATCCCACTCGCCGGAGTGCGAGGCGGGGCGCGGCGGAGGAAGAGCTCATCGTCGGCGAGGAAGAAGAAAGCGACGAGCGAGGCGGCGAAGAAGAAGGGCAAGAGCGGGGAGGGAGTGCGCGCGTCCGTGCCGCCGCCTCACTTATTTTATAGCCCCGTACGAGAAGCCGAGGGGCGACGGGGATTAATCGCGCCTATGACCCCACAACGCCTCACGATTAAACCCCACGGTTATCGCCCGCAGAACCACGGGGATGCCAACCGCCCTCGCCAGCCGGATCCGCCGGGAGCCGAGGCGCGTAATGGCGGGCCCCACCGGGCGTTCCGCCCCGCCACGCGTGCAGGGCAGGCTATCGCCTCCACGACGCGGCCACGCGATAGGACCGCCTCATAGATGGCGAGGAAGCGTAGCCGCCGCCGGCTTCCGCCGCGATTTATAGCGGCGGCTCTCACGCCAGCCGACCTGTGGAGACGGCTCAAGACGCAGCACCGACTCGAGTCGGCTCAGAGAACCGAACCGCCGGCTCGCGAGGCGGCGCCGCCAAGTTTCGCCACTGGGACTATCGTTGAGTAATGGGCCATGGGTAGGCTGACCCAGACCCAGATCTTTCAAGACATCGGGCAGGCCGCGCCTCACCGATTCTCACCGGCGACCTTCGAGAAGGCCGAGACCCAAAGAAGCGACCTTCGAGAGGGCCGAGTCCCACCGGCGACCTTCGAGAAGGCCGAGTCCCACCGGCGACCTTCGAGAAGGCCGAGTCCCACCGACGACTTCAAGAGGCAGAGCCCTCAAGGTGGCGACTGGGACAAGCCGACCGGCTTATGACCTCTCAAGGGGCCGACCGTGAGAGTCGGCCCGCGACCTTTCACGAAGACCGATGCGGGTACAGCCCCATCGTGGCTGTCCCCTCGACCCACGAGAAGAGAGCATGGCTACAGTGAGCCGCGGCCACCGTGAGATCTCCGTGAGGCGCGGCATCGCTGCCATGCCTCCGTGATTCAGCCACAAAGCACAAGGCATCGGCTCACGACGGCGGCGCTGCGACAGCCCGAAGATCGCCGGGCCTCCTGCCGCGAGATAGAAGGCCCCAGAGTCGGCCGCCTCCGGCCAGGCCCCACAAGCCATAAACCAGATTGGACGGGAGTGGCGACGGTGATCACCGACAGACGGCGGCAGACTGCTCCCACGACCCCATGACCGAGCTCACGTCATCGAGCGCCGCACAGTTGTCCTGCTGCCATGGGCCCGCCAATGGCGGGCCCTGGCCGGTAGGGAGGACGGCTGCAAGAGAGATCGACGACTGGGGCCACGCCACGGATTACTATTGTACTTCGGGTAGGCCTATATAACCCCCCGGCACCCATGCAAAGGGTTCGCCCGGATAGGTTTAGACACATAGCAAGGAGGAACGAGCTAGCCTTGCTCCTTCCTCGCCTCCACACAGCTTGAGGAGCACCATTGTACTATCACCCCATAGTGATCATGCGAGACCCCGCAGAGCAGCAAAGAGGGTGTTATCTCCTCGAGAGCTCCGGCTAGGTAAGATTCGCGGCGGCATGTCTCGCCTTATCCCGCTTCTGTGCACCGCGACGTTCTACTCGCCCCACCATGATAAGCCACCCGTTGGCATATGTCGCACCCAACCCCGACAAGGATGCACTCACTCATATGGTTGGTGGAGTCACTCAAATGGCTCTCAACCTCACATAGGATGTGTGGCATGATCTCATATGGGGGCTAGTGGTGGTCACATTCATCCTCTCATAGGAAATGCTCCCAATGTCACGTATGGTGGAGTCACCATGTCACTTATGTGGTGGTGGCTCTCCTCACATTGCACTTGTGGCATCTCAACATATGTGTGTGTCGGAGAGATGTTGGGGCAAATGTCTCCATGTGCGGTCGCAGAGCTTGAGTCGGAGTATGAGTCCAAAGTGGGCGTTGTGTTCATGTTGTTGAAGAGGTTCGCGCTCGTCGCCGTGGTCGAAGGGGATGGCCCTTGCTCGACATTCTTGTCACCGTCTTGGTGTTGGAGGTCCATATGATGTGGCACCTCGTAGCTCATCTCCATGACCGGAGGGAGTTTCCCATGATCGGCCATCTTCCTTGAGGGGCTTCCGAAGATGGAAGTGTCACCCTCGCTCATAGGTAGTCACCTTGGACTTGATGAAGTCGTTGTAGGCGTACTTGTGGGAAGTAGGCAAAGATGCCGTACCTCCAAAGGCGAAGATGCCTTGATAGCACTTGGCGAAGGTGCCGAAGTGGTTGTTGTAGCCGTAGCTTCGTCTTGGTGGTGTTCGTCACGCATTCTTCTCTTTTCCTCATGAAGCGTCGAGTTGGCGTGAAGTAGGGCTTTTTGGGACTTGTGCAATTGCGCTTGTGGATCATCTTCTTGATGATGTTGTCGTTGTCGCGCTTGAGCTCGAAGGCGTTCGTCGTCGTCGTGCACATGTTGCTTGGAGGTGACTTGCCCTTCATGACAATGTTGATCACGAACATGATGGTGGTCGCCATGTAGATGTGGACGTGGACGAATTGCGCTTGCATCGTTTTCGCGCTCCGAAGACTTGTGGCTTGAACGTCGCCGCCTTGAAGATGACGAAGGGGAAGAAGACTTGATCATGGCTCTAATCTCCTCCATCCTTGCATCTTGCTCCTCTTTATGTGTGGAAAGCTTCTTATCGATGTAGTCCCTTTTCCTTTCTTTGGAGTGACGAATGTCGATGAAGATGTTCTCGATGCGCTCACGCAATCTTGATTGTGTGCCTTGTATTTGTCGTTGTAGATCGAAGATAGACGCTTTGGAGATGTAGTTGTTCACGCCATCGTTGTTGTCGTAGACCGGAGAGGAAATGCCTTGCCTATCCATCACAAGACTCGAGCAAATATGAGTGGGAGAAAGAGAAGAACTGATACCAATGTACCTTGACCGATGTTGACAATGAATCAAGTTCACTCAAATGCGGACAATGAAATAGCACTATTGGTACCAATCCTTGTCGGTTCTCACACCTACACAAGTAAAGCTTATGGGGAGCTCGGTGAGGATAGTGGCACAAAAATTTAATGCAAAATGTGAGCAAGAGACAATACTGTTGAAAGAGATTCACAAATTCGCAAGCGAAGCAAGTAGACCGATAGCAATGAAAGGTACACGGAAACACACACACACGGTTAGATAAATGGGGTCGTGCAACCAAGGAATGAGCACAAAATGTGGAATCCACAGAAAACGCTAGTGTTGCACAACTCAAGAGAGACGCTAGCACGATTTCTCACACTACTAGGGAAAAGGCTAGCAGCAGCGCGGGTTTTCAGTTAGCAAAGAAGCTGGTGGTGGCCGCTACTAATAAGGCGCCATAGTTAACTTTCATAGTAGTAGCGCGCCCAACCAGCGCTACTATCGTTGAACGATATCGCCAGCGCTTTTAGGAACGCTACTATTAGCTAGCAAGAGCGATTTCCTCATCCAACACTATCGCTATCTCTTTCATCATTTTCCGCTTCAATTCTCCTTCGATGCTAGAAACTAGGTACTATCTTTCATCAAATTCATAAACCATTATTAGGTATGGTAGTTTTTCGTTTCAATTACTCGTCGTGGTTTTAGTTCAAACCACGACGAGTAATTTGGAACGAAGGAGTACTAAGATAACAATTTCATGCACAGCCAAAATGTATCCTCAAGCAAGACATGCATGGTCATATCAACGGCCATCATCATATGTAGTTTTAGATGATATCGACGACGATCATCATATGTAGTTCTAGATGATATAGCCACACACACATATGTAGTTCTAGATGATATAGCCACACACACATGTAGTTCTAGATGATATCAAGACAATCATCATCCTCAAGCCTCGGGCGGTTGGTGTTCTGATAGTAATTAGGATAGCCTGTCCAACACGAAGATTCTTGCCATCGAGGAATTTCTTCCACCCAACCGAGCTTAAGTGTAAAGCGACCGTCCGTGTCCACGCTGTAAGTACAGGTTGTGACGGAGCCCTTGCAAGAAGGCGTAGTCCAATGAGCCTTCTTCATCGTGCTCGATACCATAACTCATGATATGCTCTTTGCCAATTTCTGAATAAGAAAAACATATCAATTAATAAGCATGTGATCGAACTCTACACTAAAACATATATATCATCGACTAGATTCCACACAACATATACCATATCATTGGACTGTAAACTAAGTAATTCACACTATTAATTTGCATTTGTAAGTATAACATACCATATCATGTCGATCAACCATGGTATTTGTCAAGCGGGTCACGAATGGCACCCCGACAAAGTCAGCACGTGGCGGAATTATGTCCCACAGGTTGGACACCTCCTCCTCACTCAGCCTTGTTCTTTGAGCTACGATGGCTTCATGAAGTGGGTCCTCATCATCTTCATCATCTTCATCATCTTCATCATCTTCGCCATCTTCATCATCTTCCACCAGGTTGAGATAAATGACAGCTAGTTTGGGTCTTTCTACTCGGAAGTTGAAGCTGATCAACTCACCACCAAGAAGATGCATGCGAGCGGCAAAACGGGCCCATCCATCTATTCCAATCATGACATATTGCGCCCTTTCTCGACCTCCATAGTGTACGCCCCCAGAGCCTCAAATGTCACAAAGGTCTCCGTCACCTTGTTGAATTTCAACCTCACATTGCATGGGACGATCCGTAAACTAAGCAAAATGACACAATGCAAGAATGGCAACACTAAAAATAAAATAGTTATTACATTTCATCTAATTTCATCACAAGATGACTAAAACTCGCCGGAAGTAGATGCTTAACAGCTTGCCGGTTGCAAGGTTGTCAAGATCTTGACTTGCAAAGTTGACATAGTGGTGGTGGTGGCGCCATTCTTCCTAAAGCAATATGAGCAAAGGATTACTAAATCAACTAAATCAAAATGTTCTAAGTCAACTAAATCAACTAGCCTACTAAATCAACTAAATCAAAATGTTCTAAGTCAACTAAATCAACTAGCCTACTACATCAACTAAATCAAAATGTTCTAAGTCAACTAAATCAACTAGCCTACTAAGTCAACTAAAGCAATATGTTCTAAGTCAACTAAATCAACTAAATCAAAATGTTCTAAGTCAACTAAATTAACTAAATGAATTAGCCTACTAAATCAACTAAATCAAAATGTTCTAAGTCAACTAAATAAACTAACCTACTAAGTCAACTAAATCAAAATATTCTAAGGCAACTAAATCAACTAGCCTACTAAATGAACTAAATCAAAATGTTCTACTAAGTCAACTAAATCAACTAAATCAAATGTTGCATATGAGCAGGAGGGAGAAGGAGGGCGACTCGAGGAGGGAGAAGAGAGTAGGATGGAGGAGGAAGGCGGAGCGCGGAGGGCTTGCCGCGCGCCCAATTGAGGGAGAACGGAGGAGGAAGGCGGAGCGAGGAGGGGCCGGCCAGCAAGGCGAGTGGAGAGGGAGGACGGAGGAGGAGGCCGGCACCGAGTCCAAGAAGGAGGAGGAGGTGACGGCGCAAGGCGCAGACGGAGGAGCGGCGACGGGCGCACAAGCAGACGCCACGGAGGAGAGGGGCGATCACGGGCGCGCGGCGCAGATAGAATTTGTGGCTGTGTGTGAGTGGATCCGATCGGAGGAGGAGATAGATGGCTTAGCAAGAGCGCCTTCGAAAAACGCGCCATCGTTAGGGTTATCTAGCAGCAGCGCTTTTCAAGATAAAGCGCTACTAATATATGTCAAGATGCAAAATACACATTGATCATCAACGATCTTTTGTGTACAATCTGATTCGACAATATGAGTCCTCACCGTTTAGGAACAGGTGAAGACTCATATTGCAGCCACAAATTCTACACATAGAGTTCAATGAAGATCAAGTGCTTGTCAATGTGTGGAAGTAACATATTTAAGGTGGTATAAACTCTCTTCACGGAGCGAGGTGGGACTAAATTTTGTAGGAAACTTAGCAAGAGCGCTTGTCGTGAAAGGCGCTGCTACTATGCTAAGTAGCGAGCGCGTCGTGCTAACGCTTGCTGCTATAACTAGCCTCATGGGCGTCCTCGTTGAATTATAGCAGCAGCTGCTTTTCACCGGACGCGCTATCGCTATATTTTTACCAGCAGCGGGTTGCTGTGGACCGCGCTACTGCTAGTTAGCAGCAGCGAGTTATTTTGAGGCGCGCTGCTGATAAGATTCTGTGTATAGGCTTTTCCCTAGTAGTGTCAATAGGCGGATACGACACTTGTGCACAACCTATAAGATGCAAAATGGATAAACTTCTATCCCAAGTATGCTATGTATGTATGGTTCCTGGTGTTTCTCTCAAGATGATCCAAGATGATCGGATATGACAATCTTATGTGCAATGTGGTATGATGCTATGGCACTTGTGATGAGGACATGACTACCTTGGATATGACCAAAAATATTGCATACATGCATATTTGTCAGGTGATTTCTAGTGCAAACTATTCAATAATCTATTTATGTTATCAAGAACAAAAATACTTCACACACTTTTGTGTTTTGTCTAATTGCAGGTGTATGGGACATTTGTACAATCCACATATGAAGATAAGGAAGAAAGAGATGTTTATTTGCTGTTCAAAAAGTTCTCTCACGTCACTTTTGGCCCAAGAGAAGATAGAGTCCAAGTCTCTCACGTTTTGGACTCAGATTCGGACTGCACAGACATACCTGACTCAAAACGCCAACAACATTTTCATACGGACTCCGAATTGGGTGATTCTTTTTTTGTTGGAAAGTAGATTTCATGCTCTTTCCAGCACAATTGGAATCACCTTAAAATACGTCCGGAGCGTTGAGTTGTGGACGAAACAATCTGACGCTGCAGCAGAATCCGAGTCAAACTACAAGTCCAAAGGTGTTACGTCACCTTCACTTGGGCCCATGAGCCTTGTACGACCTAGGGTTAGTTTTAGGCTGCCTTGGGACGTTCTCCCACCTCCTTGGCCGCCACCCCTTGCTCCTATATAAGTAGATCCATCTAGTAGCTTTTTCCTGGGATTTGTTTAGTTAAAGTTAGCCATTGCAACTTCGTACTTCGCTTGTGTCCAACGACCAGACCAAGACCGCTTACGGATCCCCACCTTTATCAATACTTCATACATACTCGCAATATTCAGATTGCTTTTATCATATTCTTGCTTGTTCTTCGATTGCTTGCAGGAATAGACCTTCGTGGTCGTTGATTGTGCTCCGGCGTGGTCAATAACCCTCGGAGTTGGTTTAGCGATTGCTAAGGCGCAACGTCAGGCACGCTTTGTAGTCGGATCGTCAAAGTCGCTCCACCAAATCGATAGTTATCATCTCATCGAAAGATCGACACCCCGCCCCTATCAAGTGGTATCGCCAAGGTTGCTCGGTGAGATTTTACAGTTTTCATAATTTAGATCGCATCTCGTCATTCATACCTATAGTCCATGAAAAAGCCACAAAAAAAGTTAGATCTGTTCATCCTTTATCCAAACCAGTCCGAGCCTTTGCAATTTTCTATTCGTTGCTTGCATAGTTGAATTATCGGTTGCATCATCGTGTCAGTTGCTGGTCTTAGTGTCTAGTTCCTTTAGAGTTTCGAGTTCTGTTCACATTAGTCACGCCGCCGCTGCATCATTATCCCTTCCACTGTCCACCATCCTATCTATTATTTCCACCACGTGCTACGCGCTATTCATTGTTATAATCATAGTTGAGATCATATACATCTTCGCCTGATCCAATCTGCATCTTATCTAGTTTGTCTTGGACAGAGGGAAAAAAAGAGAGAAAAAAAAGAGAGAAAAAAAGGAAAAAAAAGAAAAAGAGAGAGAAGAAAAAGAAAAAAAAAGCGTGAGAAAAAAAAGAGAGAAGAAAAAAACGGATCTATCTAGAATCAATCTCGTACCGAATTCGGATTGAATCTGCTTTATGACTGTTCAGTAAAACAGGTGTATCTTCCTCATATGAAGTCCGTTTTGGCTCGTGAGTACTCAAATTGAAGCTAGCAAAGAGCCGCATCTAAATAGTTGCAGAAGCTAGTTCAATATTTGACACCTCAAAATCGGCTTCTAAATAGGTCTTTTGCCCTCCTAAGTTCGTGAACACATCTTGTTCCAATTTTTCAGGCCGTTTTAGAATTCTTTGACTCCTCATATCAACTCGAATTGAGTGATTCTTTTGCATTGGAAAGCTTGAGTTAGTAGCATTCTTTGAAAGAATTTATCAGAAAATTGGCTCAAATTTTTCAAGAGGAAAGTTGGAGAGAGTTGTTGTATATCCCGCTTGGCGCTTGTTTTTCATCATTATCTTCACTGCCCAGTGATCTTCACTTATATCTTGCTGTCAAGAGCTACTTAGTATCCTTCATTGATGCTAGTTGTGCTACGCGTGACCTCATTAGTGTTCTAGGCTCGCGTCTCTAGTCCGGTCTAGCCTAGGACCAGCACAAGACTCGTCGTTGAGCGCTTATTCAACATTGCATCTTTGAATTGATTATTGCTAAATTTTTGCTACCATATATAGCCAACCCAGCTCCACATATTTCTACACCGTATACGTCGTTCCCGGCAATCGCTTTACACAATCTTCGAGTTACTTGACACCGTTGGTTGCTGTCACCACCGCCGCATGGTAAGAACTTGTAAGATATTGATATTTGCTTTATCGTGAGCACTTTACAACCACATCCTAGTAGTTCATAGAAACATTATTCTCGAATTTTGTTTCTTGTTTCTACTAATCATGACAGGTTTCAGAGATAGAAGTTCTTGGACTACTTAACATATCTTCACCATCACGAGAGTTGGGACAACACACACGAGCACATGGCCAGGTTAGCTCTTTACCGTCATTTGAGGGTAGATTTAATCCTGCTATTTATCTAGCTTGGGAGCTTGAAGTAGAACAAGTTTTTAGTCAAGATGTTTTTTCCGAACTAGAGCGAGTACGAGCTGCCACTAGAGCATTTATGGTTTTGCTTCTGCTTGGTGGAGTGTGCATTGTAAGAAAAACATTGATAACCAACCCACAACTTGGAAAGATTTGAAAGATGTAATGAGAAAACAATTTTTCCCTCCTTACTATCGCCGTGAATTGCTTCGCAAATTTGAACAATTTAAACAAGGCAATAACACTGTTCATGCTTACTACCAAGAGTTCAAATCTTATATACATCATTGTGACATAGAAGAATCTGAGGATGATACAATGAATAGATATTTTGGTGGTTTGAACCATGATATTCGTGCAAGATTTCAGATATTCCTCGTTGCATTACTGGTATGTATGTTCGTGCTTGTACCTTTGAGAGACAAGATCAGGAGGATGCATTGGGTGACTACAACAACTACAATTCCAGTTCATGCTCACCACCGCCGGTTGGTTCCTCCACCGCTGCACCTACTAGAGCAGCCCCACCTCGAGCGCGACATCATCTCAAGAGTATGGTGCATTGTCTAAGTCTCAGAATTACATCAGCTACGTCTTTGCATAAGGTAACAAAGAAGGTATTGATGATATAACTTCACATGAGAATGATGCATCCCTAGTTAACTTGAATGCATCATGTGTTGAGTTACCTAGTGATTTGATTACAACACCTATTTTAGAGAATCTTGATACTGTCATGAATGCGTCATGTGATCAAACAATTGAAATACCAACAATTTTGAGTGCACCCATTGAATTAACTATTGATGCAAAAGAATCAATGTTTGATCATTTTGATATGACCTCTAATCTTGGTGATGATTCTGTGTCGAATGACTCATTGCATGTTTGCTTATCTAGGCATGTTGTAGCATGTAAATTTGATGCAAGTAAGGTTTATTCACCAATGTTGGGATGGTTTAATGATGAACATTGTCAATCTTTTGAAATGAATAAGAGCTTCACTTATATGTGCAAACTGAGTTGCAATATTTTCATGCCTTCTACTTCTTGTGTTAATTTTTTGGCTTTAGATTTTATGAACTATGCAAGTTACTCATATATTCATGTGTCATATATGCAAAAATCGAGGGAAGTAAAAATGGATGACATATACATATACAACATGTACACCTTGTCTCTTTTGTTAGCCACATTTCAGATTAAGCAACGCCGAGGACGGCTTTATTTTCAAGAAGGGGAGGATGATGAGGACATGACTACCTTGGATATGACCAAAAATATTGCATACATGCATATTTGTCAGGTGATTTCTAGTGCAAACTATTCAATAATCTATTTATGTTATCAAGAACAAAAATACTTCACACACTTTTGTGTTTTGTCTAATTGCAGGTGTATGGGACATTTGTACAATCCACATATGAAGATAAGGAAGAAAGAGATGTTTATTTGCTGTTCAAAAAGTTCTCTCACGTCACTTTTGGCCCAAGAGAAGATAGAGTCCAAGTCTCTCACGTTTTGGACTCAGATTCGGACTGCACCGACATACCTGACTCAAAACGCCAACAACATTTTCATACGGACTCCGAATTGGGTGATTCTTTTTTTGTTGGAAAGTAGATTTCATGCTCTTTCCAGCACAATTGGAATCACCTTAAAATACGTCCGGAGCGTTGAGTTGTGGACGAAACAATCTGACGCTGCAGCAGAATCCGAGTCAAACTACAAGTCCAAAGGTGTTACGTCACCTTCACTTGGGCCCATGAGCCTTGTACGACCTAGGGTTAGTTTTAGGCTGCCTTGGGACGTTCTCCCACCTCCTTGGCCGCCACCCCTTGCTCCTATATAAGTAGATCCATCTAGTAGCTTTTTCCTGGGATTTGTTTAGTTAAAAGTTAGCCATTGCAACTTCGTGTACTTCGTTTGTGTCCAACGACCAGACCAAGACCGCTTACGGATCCCCACCTTTATCAATACTTCATACATACTCGCAATATTCAGATTGCTTTTATCATATTCTTGCTTGTTCTTCGATTGCTTGCAGGAATAGACCTTCGTGGTCAGGTTGATTGTGCTCCGGCGTGGTCAATAACCCCTCGGAGTTGGTTTAGCGATTGCTAAGGCGCAACGTCGTGCACGTTTGTAGTCGGATCGTCAAAGTCGTCTCCACCAAATCGATAGTTATCATCTCATCGAAAGATCGGGACACCCCGCCCCTATCAACTTGCTTACAAGCTCTTTGCTCTTTCTTTTTCTTTTGCTTAAAAGCTTATTCTTCTTTTTTTTGTATGGCCACTTTTGCACAATGCACAAACCAAGATAGCAATTGTTGTATATGCGGGAACAAACTTTTGACACAAGATATGATAGCAATATATGCACCACGATGATATGGTATGTATGCTATGGGAAGTATGATCACTAATGTGCACAAGTAACGTTGCCGGCAATACTCAAATGGCTAGTCTCGATAGGCAAGTGACGCAAAATGGGCTAGGGGTTAACAATGCAATGGCAATGGGAATATACAACGGAGGGATACCACAATACCAAGATGATACGGAGGTTACCATCCTTGGCGATGATGAGTGGCGGTGTTCTTGATATAGATACCAAGATGATGGAGACTCGTCCCTAAGTAGCCGAAACACCTCAGGAAATGGAAAAACTGCGAACTCAAAATCTCAAACGTCAAATGTCAAAATGGTGGTAGCGGGAATGCGGTGGTGGTGTGCACTTGGCAATGCGGAGGTGGGATGACGGGCTATACACGTGTCAAAGTTGAAGTTGCCGTCCCTAAGTAGCCTAAACACCTTAGGAGACACAAGCCACAACTAGAAAAAGCTCAAACAACAATTGGGTTAAGTTGGGTTGTCGGAAGTGAATGGTGGGCAAGGTTATGTGGAAGTGGTGGTGGTGGTTGATGAAGATGCAACCATCCCTAAGTAGCCGAAACACCTTAGGAGACTCAAATCACTACACAAGCAACCACTAATGCTATATGGATCAAAATGGGTTAGGTGGCGGAAGTCGGTGGTGGTTATGCAGATGTTATGGTGGAAGCCCTAGGCAAAGATGCCAAAATTCACAAAATTTGATCGAGTCAAATGATGCTGGTGGTATTTTCGTGGGATGGGAGATGTCAATAGCTTCAAAACGAGCTAATGAACGTCAAAAACGGACTCCGGATGAATTAGTTATGGTCAAAACGGTGAAACGGAAAAAGCTGAAATCCCAGGGGCCGGACATCCGGGGGTCGGGCCGGATGATACGGGGCTAACCCGGTGTAGGCCGATCTTTCACGTTTGGAGCGGGATCCCTCGAAGAACACGATGAACACAGGGAAGAACGGGGAGAAATCACAAGGGGAAACACTCAAGAACAAGTCCAATCACACATCCACTAGACAATCAAACACACAAGATCCACAAGGTACATGAACAATCAAAGGGAAACAAGATACATGGTAAAGTTCATCTCCAAGAGGAGGTCTTGATGATATCCTAGATGGATCTTCCCACAAGGGGGTCTTGATGATATCCCTCAGGATCTTCTCACATGGAGGTCTTGAACTCCATGGGAGTGGTAGTCTCTCTCTCTCAAGAGTAGAGGTAGGAGCAAAGCTCACCTAAGAATGAGCTATCATATTTGCTAACCCTAGAAAGGAGGTGGAGGAGGTCTATTTATAGTCTAGTGGGCTAAGGGGTAAGTGAGGGGCGAATGGGTACATGGGCCTCGCCCAAACGTTGCACGCAGCAAGGCCCGGATGATCCGGATGGGGTCCAGATGATCCGGCCGTCGTCCAATGATCCGGAGGGGTCCGGATGATCCGGCCAGAAAACCTTCGGTATCTCGGTAGCGTTATCCGGATGATCCGGAGGGGGACCCAGATGATCCAACAGGTCCGGATGATCCGATAATGGTCCGGACGTCTGGGCTAGCTTCACCGCTGCTCGCCTTCATCTCCTTTCTTCCGCCTTCTCTTCCATGCTTCCTCATGGATGGTGTAGACGACACTTGTGCTCGCACTCCTCCTCGACATCCGTGATGTTCCGACAATACCTATGCATGCACACGGGAGAAGTGTCAAGTAGTATACCATCCTCGAGAGTGTCAAGTGAGCACGTGTAAAGGAGATGATTCACCTTTGTGTATGTGAAGTTGATGTCGCACGTGTCACTTGCCAAATGGACTCTGGACATGGTGATGTCCGTAGGATGCTCCGCATCATCCCCTCCCCCTTGGGAAAGATCCGACCTCGGATCGAAAACCAAATCACCATGGGAAAGAGATGGCTTCGCAGTGAAGAAGTGGACGTTCACCAAGTACTCGTCATCTTCAAGCTCACAATGGGCACTCTCCAATGCCGTCTTGGGATTCCTTCAAAATGATCAAGAACAACAAACACTTGGAAAAACAAATGTGGTTAGCGTTAGTGCAAAACCAAGCATTCAAGAGGTGACTCACCAAACAAGTTGATAGAGGCAAAGGTGTCCCGTCTTTCGATGAGATGGTGGATTTCGCTTTGGTGGAAGTCGACTTTGACGATCCGACTACGAGCGTGCGAGGACGTCGCGCCTTAGCAATCGCTAAACCAACTCCGAGAGGTTATGGACCACGCCGGAGCACGATCAACCTGACCACGAGGGTCTATTTCCTGCGAGCAAACGAAGAACAAGCAAGAAACTGAGATTGCAATCTGGATATTGCGAATATAAGATGAAAGCTTTGTTGATCAAGGTGGGGTTCTGTGGCGCTTTGTCCGTCGTTGAACACAAACGGCACGCTGGTTGCAGCTATGGCGAACTTTTGATCTAAACAAAACCCAAAGTCTAAACGACGCCTAAGGGCTGTATATATGGGGAAAAGGAGGAATTTCGTGGCCCTTGAGGATGGGGTCCAAACCAACCCTAACTCTTGTTTCCCCACACATACGCACTCTAAAAATAGCCTATACTTATGTATTTCGAAATTACATGGGCCTGGCCCAATAATAAGGTGACGAAGCACCTAGAATAGCCTATGGACGAATATTATGAAGTGGCATCTTGTATATTTCGTCCAAGGCTTCATGCACTCCTTATGGTGGCTTCAAAGTCCTGAAATCATCACTTGTAACTCCGTTTTGATCCCTTGCGCATGCCATCAACTCCATGCGTGTTCTTGCTCCAATGTTCATCCTTCTCCAAGCTAGGCCCTTCATTTGTAAGCAAAACAAATGTATCCAATTTAGGCAGCATCATATTCTCATGAACATTAGAATCATTACCAAGAAACGAAAGTACCTGGTAATTTAATTGGCGTGCGCGAGCTCTAGTAATTGGTCCCGTATATGTAACAGTAGGGGCTGTGGGTGTAACAATGGTATTGATGTCCTCATCACAAGTGTTGTCATCAAGCATATCGTATGGTTTGACAAAGGATTGTGTCATTACATGTAAGCATATCAATCGAGCACAAGCAAAGTAATCATGGGGACAAGTATGCAAATGTGAGGTAGTGATGCAAATATGTGTGAGAAGAGAATAAGCATCGACCTCGAGGTCATAGCAAGCATTCACAAATTTCTCAATAAAATGTCTATGGTAGGCATAATAATTATTCACAACACCAAATAAAATGAAGTGTCTAAACACATGGGTCAAGTGCAAGACAATCCAAGCATAACGTGCATAGGGTGTAGTGAATATAGTGTGACACTCAGCATAACAGAAAGAGAAATTGTTCAACATGTGTGAGGCAATCAAGTCAATCATGTGATAAGCAATGGGAAATGGCATATGTGAAGAAGTGACATTGTTGCAACCAAACATATGATAGGAGCAAGTAATCAAAAAATTGGATGCAACACAAAAGGTGTATATATTATGAAGCATGGAAATGTGGCAATCATGGGTGAAAGCAATATCTGGAACATTTGTGCAAATGGTGCAAGCAACACATGAAGTATGATCCACAATATCCAAGCTCAAGAAGGATGTCACCTTGAAAGCGTGTCCTTGTGCATTCTTCACAATGCCTAAGTGGTAGGAAATGTGGTGTAGAAGCGAGTCGTGGTAGAATCTATGAGGCTCACTCTCAAGAGCTCGAATGGTCAACTCACGTGAAGTGGAAGTCGACACAAAGTCCAAGTATCCTACACATGCAAACAACAAAACAAAGAACGTATGTGCATGGTAGATAAACACATCATCCATCATGATGGTTCTCTTCTCTTGCACACAACCATTAGAAGCACAAGTGCATGAATAATATGATGTAACAATGGTTATATTCATGACGCTAGGTACATGGTGCAAAGGAGTAAGGCATGTATGCTTCACAAGAATTATGTCAAAATCTCCAATCATATGTGAGAATGCTATGGGGGAAATCTCATGAGCAAGACTATAAGCATTGTTGCACTCAATACATGGCAAGTCATTTAGCATGAGAGAGGCAACATACGGAGATATATGACAAGAAGCAATATGAATCGTGTGCAAAGCATATAGATGGTTGTCACCAACCGCATGAAATGAGCAAGTATGAGTCATTGGTGATGCAACATAAGCAAGCATAGAGATCAAGTCGTGCAAACTAGTGGAGCGAAGATGCAACACACTAGAGTAAATCATGGTAATCATGTCATGTGAACAAATAATAGACATAGACAATGGACATGACATATCGCAAGCACGAACACAAAGCAAGATGAAAGTAGCATCATAGGAATGGCGCATGAAGCAAACATGGCAATAACAAGAGATATCTCCACCAAGCTTGCAAATACACATGAAAGTACTAGAACCAATCATCATGTGTAATGCAAAGCATGGGTCACGAATGCATGGCAAAGGCATAGTAATGGGCATATCATGCAAAGTGAACCTGGCAATATGGGCAAATGATATATAATGGACAATAAGCCATAACCAAGTGAGGGCCATGTAGAAGAAATGTGCAAAGTCTTTGCGCGAAGAGAGCGGTGGGAAAGACAATCCACGTGATCCCAAGTCATCATTGCTCTCTAGAGCTCGTTTTGTCAACTCGTGGGATTGCGAGGTTGACAAGTATTCATGGGTACCTACACAAAAGAGAGACAAACCAAAGAAATTGTGCGCGTGGTAAATGTACACATCATCCATCATGATGTGTATGTGCACGTGTGAATTAGAACAAGATAAGCATCGCTCAAAGAAATTTGATGCATGGTATATGAACATGTCATCCATCATGAAAGAATAGTTATTATGTATGACACGATGGGGACACAAATTTAGAATGCAAATATATGGCACATCAATAGCATTTTCATTCAAGGAAACAAATGGTGCACATAATTATTGGATCATGCAATGGATGGGATGGATCAAAATCTACTAACATGTATGAGGAAACTATGGGGGTCTCCTCATGAGCAATATCGGAAACATCACATGGAGAAAATGGATAACATCCAAAACAATGTATATCCAAAGCTAGGTGGTCATGGCATGGCATATGAGATAAATTAATGAGGACATTAATACCATTGTTACACACAGCCCCTGCTGCTATACATACTGGACCAATTACTAGAGCTCGCCCACGCCAACTAAATTACCAGGTATTTTCATTTCTTGGTAATGATTCTAATGTTCATGAGAATATGATGCTGCCTAAATTGGATACATTTGTTTTACTTACAAATGAAGGGCCTAGCTTGAAGAAGGATGAACATTGGAGCAAGAACAAGCATGGAGATGATGGCATGCAAGGGGAACAAAAACGGAGTTACAAGTGATGATTTCAGGACATTGAAGCCACCATAATGAGTGCATGAAGCCTTGGACAAAATATACAAGATGCCACTTTATAAATTTCGTCTAGAGGCTATTCTAGGTGCTGCGTCACCTTATTATTGGGCCAGGCCCATGTAATTTCGAAATACATAAGTATAGGCTATTTTTAGAGTCCAGATGTGGGGAAACAAGAGATAGGGTTAGTTTCGACCCCTCCACCAAGGGCCACGAAATTCACCCCCTCTTCCTCCATATATACAGCCCTTAGGGCACCGTTTAGACTTTGGGTTTTGTTTAGATTAAAGTTCGCCATAGCTGCAACTTCACGCATTTCGCTTGTGTTCAACGACTGCATAAAGGCGCCACGTAACCCTTCCTTAATCAATAAAGCTTTCATCTTATATTCGCAATATCCGGATTGCAATCTCAGCTTGCTTGTTCTTCGCTTGCTCGCACGAAATAGACCCTCGTAGTCGTTGATCGTGTTCGGCGTGGTCAATAACCTCTCGGAGTTGGTTTAGCGATTGCTAAGGCGCGACGTCCTCGCACGTTCGTAGTCGGATCGTCAAAGTCGACTTCCACCAAAGCGATATCCATCATCTCATCGAAAGACAGGACACCTTTGCCTCTATCAAGTGGTATAAGATTTCCAGGTTACTCGGTGAGATTTTACAATTTTTCGTAGTTTAGATCGAGTCTGTTCTTCATACCTATAGTCCACGAAAAAGCCAAAAAAAATTAGGGTTAATTCATCCCATCCGAACCAATCTGAGCCTTTGCATAATCTTTTTCTGTATTTGCTTTGTTGAATTTGCGGTTGCATCGTCGTGTGAAGTTGCTGGTCTTAGCGTCTAGTCTTTTAGAGTTTCGAGTTCTGTTCACAGGTTGTCACGTCGCCGCTGCCATATATCACCACCGCATCATCATCGTCGTTGCTGCCATATACCACCACCACATATTCACCGCCAATCCGAATCCATATACGCCACCACATATCCGCCGCCATAACGCCAATCCGAGTTCACCTGCAACATGTATCCGCCACCTGTCCGAGTTCCACCAGATTCATCTCCGCCACCAGTCCGAGTTCCACCAGATTCATCTCCGCCACCTGTCCGAGTTCCACCAGATTCATCTCCGCCACCAGTCCGAGTTCCACCAGATTCATCTCCGCCACCAGTCCGAGTTCCACCAGTTTCATCTCCGCCACCAGTCCTATTCCAGTCCAGTATTTTGTTACTCTGTTTTGGTTTTCCAGATCACGCCATACTCCGAGTCGGGACAGACAAGGACTCCCCAACTTCCGTGCTACCCGTAGTAGAGAAATAGTTCCAAACTCCAAAAAAAGAGGAAAAAAAGTGCAAATTCTGGCTAGGCAGTTTTTAGACCATTTGTAGACTTTTTCGAAAAAAATTGTTATGAGCAAAAAAAGAGTAAAAAAGTGCAAAAAAGGAAACAAAAGTGAAAAAATTCAGAGTGTGCTCCTCCCTTGTTTACGTGCCGCGCCGTGATTTTGTTGGTGTTCTAGGCTCGCGTCTCTAGCACAGTCTAGCCTAGGACCAGCACAGTACCGTCGTTGAGCGTTTATTCAACTTTGCATCTCTGAATTGGTGATTTCTAACCCTTTTTGCTACCATATTATAAGCCTTCCCAGCTTCACACAAATCTACGTCGTGCATTTGACTCTCCCTGGTAATCGCTCTATCCAAGCTTTGAGAGTTTTGACTACAACGGTTGCCGATCACCGCCTGCTGCTGGGTAAGAACTGGTAAGAATTTGAGATTTGCTTCACGGGTTTGTGATACACCACCACCACTTCTTAGTAGTCTGTAGGATCATATTCTTGTGTGTTTCTATTTGCTGCTAACCATGGTAGGATCACAAGCCGATGAGACAGATTGGGAGAACCTGACGAACAAATAGCTACATGATAAATTTCAGCAAATGATGAGTGGACAGGTGCAAGATGTGCTAAACAGATTTGACGAGGCCATGGAGAAGATAGATGGCGTTGAGAAGACGTTCGAAACAAAGCTTGATAGCAAGTTTAATGAATTGCTCGCGCGTTTTCCACAACCACCGCCAGCTGCACCTATCGCACCTCTGCAACAACAACAACTAAAACAACGCCCCTTCCGAATCAAGATGGACGAGCACAGCAGTTCCTATTGAGCCAGACAAAATTCGGTGTCATTGCCATCTGCTGTTGGTGCTTCAGTAGCTCCTGCTGTTATCGCAGAGGTGGAGGAATATTATGAGGATGAGGTTGATCAAAATCGAACTACGTGCACCACCAAAGACCACCACCAAAGCAGTCGACCTCGGTATATATTTGCAATGGTAGGCTGCACTACCACCTCAGTACGAGATAATGACCATATTCCGTAACTGAAATTGAATATTCCACCATTTGAGGGTAGATATGTTCCTGATATATATCTTACTTGGGAGTTAGAAACTGAACAACGTTTTACATATTTACAATATCCCGAGGAGAGACGGGTTGCTGCTGCTGTTTGTGCTTTCACTAGTTTTGCATGTGTATGGTGGTCTGAACATTGTAGATTATATCCTATTCCAACTACTTGGGCTACTTTGAAAACTGCTATACATACTCGTTGGGTTCCACCATATTATCAACGTGAATTGCTTCAAAAATTGCAGCGTTTAAGACAAGGAAAAAATTCTGTAGAAGAATATTATCAAGAATTACAAAGTGGCATGATTAGATGAGGTATTGTTGAGGAGAATGAAGCTATGCTTGCACAGTTTATAGGTGGATTAAATAGAGAGGTTCAGACCATTCTAGAGTATAAGGAGTATACTAATATCACTCGTTTATTCCATCTTGCTTGTAAAGCTGAACGTGAAGTGCAGGATCGACAGGCATTGGCACGAACTAACTTTTCTGCAGGTCGACTTTCATCATGGACACCGCGTGCATCCTCTACTTCCACTACACCAGCACCTCCATCAGCTGCTACCTCCAGCCGTGATACAAGAAAGCAGGCACAACCACCACTATCAGCCAAGAGCGCACCTGCCGGGCCTACGCAGAGCTCTTCTTTGTCCATGGCATCAACAGGGCACACAAGTGATATTATTTGTCGTTGTTGTAAGGGAAGAGGTCATTATGCGAGAGAATGCAAATCTCAGCATGTGATGATTGCAACTGAGGATGGTGGGTATGAGTCCGCTAGTGACTATGATGAGGAGACTTTGGCTCTTATTACACGTGAAGAACATGGTGGAGATGATTCTGATCATGAGACGCAATACATGGCTCCAGAAGACGGTGACAGGTATGAATGTTTAGTTGCTCAACGTGTTTTGAGTGTGCAGGTCACACAAGCTGAGCAAAATCAGAGGCACAATTTGTTCCATACAAAGCGAGTTGTGAAGGAACGCTTACGTGCTGGCCATCATAGATGGAGGGAGCTGCAACAACTTGGCTAGCATGGAGATGGTGGAGAAGCTATCTCTCACCACAAGACCACATGCACATCCTTACTACATCCAATGGTTCAACAACAGCAGCAAGGTTAAGGTAACACGTACAGTTTGTGTGCATTTTAGTATCTCTACATATGCTGATCATGTTGATTGTGATGTGGTACCTATGCAAGCATGTTCCTTATTACTTGGTCGACCATGGCAATTTGATAAAAATTCTGTACACCATGGTAGAAACAATCAGTATACTCTTGTTCATAAGGATAAAAATATTACTTTGCTTCCTATGACTCCTGATTCCATTTTGAAAGATGATATTAATAGAGCTAATAAAGCAAAACAGAGAAAATAAGAGTGAAAATCAGATTGTGGCAAAAGAATTTGAGCAACAAATGAAGCCTAATAGTAAACCATCTAGTGTTGCTTCTGAAATTAAATTTAAAAGTGCATGTTTATTTGCCACTAAATCAGATATTGATGAGCTAGACTTCAGCAAATCTGTTTGCTATGCTTTTGTGTGCAAAGAGGCATTATTTTCATTCAAGGACGTGCCTTCCTCTTTGCCTCCTGCTGTCACTAAAATTTTGCAGAGTTCACGACGCCTTTCCACAAGACGTGCCACCGGATTACCTCCCATTTGAGGGATTGAGCATCGATTGACTTAATTCCCGTGCATCATTACCCAACCAGCACCATACCGAACCAAATCCGGAGGAGACGAAGGAGATTATGCGTCAAGCATGTGAGCTGCTCGACAAAGGTTATATACGCGAATCCCTTAGTCCTTGTGATGTTCCTATTATTCTAGTGCCGAAAAAGGATGGTACATCACGTATGTGTGTTGATTGTAGAGCCATTAATAATATTACTATTCGTTATCGTCATCCTATTCCTAGGCTAGATGATATGCTTGATGAATTGAGTTGCTCTACAATATTCTCCAAAGTTGATTTGCGTAGTGGATACCACCTCACCTACACCACTTGAGTGGAATGATAAAGGTAACATAGGTGACGGGATGCTCTAGTCCCACTAGTGGACATTCTTGACATTGATTGCTTGCATGATGTTGATCCACCTAGTACCATGCTTCATACTAGTATGATTTCCCCATGTGATGATTTGCCCATTTATGATGAATATGATGATTCTCATGTGGAGTCTGTTAGTAGTGATGCCATGTTACATAGGATTTAACAATTCTTTAGGTCACATCATGTTTGATCCGCTTGACTTGTCATATGCTATGCATGAGATCCACCTTTTGTCTTATTTGCAATCTCTTCATAGTGACTATGCATATGCCATTAAAATAAACCCAATTTACACTTATGGCATTTGTTTTTCTGGTGATGATATTGATATGTTCCCTTTGCATCATTTATGATAGAGGCAAAGGTGTCCCGTCTTTCGATGTGATGATGGATATCGCTTTGGTGGAAGTCGACTTTGACGATCCGACTACGAACGTGCGAGGACGTCACGCCTTAGCAATCGCTAAACCAACTCCGAGAGGTTATTGACCACGCCGGAGCACGATCAACCTGACCACGAGGGTCTATTTCGTGCGAGCAAACGAAGAACAAGCAAGAAACTGAGATTGCAATCTGGATATTGCGAATATAAGATGAAAGCTTTATTGATCAAGGAAGGGTTCTGTGACGCCTTTGTCTGGTCGTTGAACACATACGAAGTACGCGAAGTTGCAGCTATGGCGAACTTTAATCTAAACAAAACCCAAAGTCTAAACGGTGCCCTAAGGGCTGTATATATGGAGGAAGAGGGGGTGAATTTCGTGGCCCTTGGTGGAGGGGTCCGAAACTAACCCTATCTCTTGTTTCCCCACACATACAGACTCTAAAATTAGCCTATACTTATGTATTCCGAAATTACATGGGCCTGGCCCAATAATAAGGTGACGCAGCCATCATCTCCGTTCTTGTTCCCCTTGCGCATGCCATCATCTCCGTGCTTGTTCTTGCTCCAATGTTCATCCTTCTCCAAGCTAGGCCCTTCATTTGTAAGCAAAACAAATGTATCCAATTTAGGCAGCATCATATTCTCATGAACATTAGAATCATTACCAAGAAATGAAAGTACCTGATAATTTAATTGGCATGCGCGAGCTCTAGTAATTGGTCCAGTATATGTAGCAGTAGGGGCTGTGGGTGTAACAATGGTATTGATGTCCTCATCAACGCGTCGTACCATCCTTTTTAGGCACTAGTATAATAGGAACATCACAAGGACTAAGAGATTCGCGTATATAACCTTTGTCGAGCAGCTCTTGTACTTGACGCATAATCTCCTTCTTCTCCTCTGGATTGGTACGGTATGGTGCACGGTTGGGTAGCGATGCACCGGGAATTAAGTCAATTTGATGCTCAATCCCTCGAATAGGTGGTAATCCCGGTGGCTCGTCTTGTGGAAAGACGTCAGCGAACTCTTGCAAAATTTTAGTGACAACAGGGAGCAAAGAGGAAGGCACGTACTCGAATGACAATAATGCCTCTTTGCACACAAAAGCATAGCAAACAGATTTGCTAAAATCTAGCTCATCAATATCAGATTTGGTGGCACATAAACATGCACTTCTCAATTTAATTTCAGAACCAACAGTAGATGGTTTATTGTTAGGCTTCATTTTTTTTCTCAAATTCTTTTGCCACAATCTGATTTTCACTCTTATTTTTCTCCTGTTTTGCTTTATTAGCTCTATTAATATCGTCTTTCAAAATGGAATCAGGAGTAATAGGAAGCAAAGTAATATTTTTATCCTTATGAACAAGAGTATACTGATTGTTTCCACCATGGTGTACATAATTTTTATCAAATTGCCATGGTCTACCAAGTAATAAGGAACATGCTTGCATAGGTACCACATCACAATCAACATAATCAGCATATGTGGAGATACTAAAATGCACACAAACAGTATGTGTTACGTTAACCTTGCCGCCGTTGTTGAACCATTGGATGTAGTAAGGATGTGGATGTGGTCTTGTGGTGAGAGATAGCTTCTCCACCATCTCCATGCTAGCCAAGTTGTTGCAACTCCCTCCATCTATGATCACGTGAACAGAACGTTCCTTCACAACTCCCTATGTATGGATCAAATTATGCCTCTGATTTTGCTCAGCTTGTGTAACCTGCACACTCAAAACACGTTGAGCAACTAAACATTCATACCTGTCAGCATCTTCAGGAGCCATGTATTGCGTCTCATGATCAGAATCGTCTCCACCGTGTTCTTCATTTGTAATCAGAGCCAAAGTCTCCTCATCATAGTCACTAGCGGACTCATACCCACCATCCTCAGTAGCAATCATCACACGCTGAAATTGGCATTCTCTCGCAAAATGTCCTTTTCCCTTACAACGACGACAAATAATATCACTGGTGTGCCCTGTTGATGCCATGGAAGAAGACGAACTCTGTGCAGGCCCGATAGGTGTGCTCTTGGCAGATAATGGTGGTTGTGCCTGCTTCCTTGTATCACGGCTGGAGGTAACAGCTGATGGAGGTGTTTGTGCAGTAGAATGTGTGGAAGTAGAGGATGCACGCGGTGTCCATGATGAAGGTCGACCTGCAGAAAAGTTAGTCCGCACCAATTCCTGTCGATCCTGTACTTCACGTTCATCTTTACAAGCAAGATGGAATAAACGAGTGATATTACTATAATCCTTATACTCTAGAATGGTCTGAATCTCTCTATTTAATCCACCCATAAAACGTGCAAGCATAGCTTCATTCTCCTCAACAATACCACATCTAATCAAGCCAGTTTGTAATTCCGGATAATATTCTTCTACAGAATTTTTTCCTTGTCTTAAGCGCTGCAATTTTTGATGTAATTGACGTTGATAATATGGTTGAACCCAACGAGTACGCATAGCAGTTTCCGAAGCAGCCCAAGTAGCTGGAACAGGATATAATCTACAATGTTCAGACCACCAAACACATGCAAAGCTAGTGAAAGCACAAACATCAGCAACAACCTGTCTCTCCTCAGGATATTGTAGACATGTAAATAGTTGTTCATTTTCTAACTCCCAAGTAAGATATTTATCAGGAACATATCTTGATGAGGACATCAATACCATTGTTACTGATAGAGGCAAAGGTGTCCCGTCTTTCGATGAGATGGTGGATTTCGCTTTGGTGGAAGTCGACTTTGACGATCCGACTACGAACGTGCGAGGACGTCGCGCCTTAGCAACCGCTAAACCAACTCCGAGAGGTTATTGACCACGCCGGAGCACGATCAACCTGACCACGAGGGTCTGTTTCCTACGAGCAAACGAAGAACAAGCAAGAAACTGAAATTGCAATCTGGATATTGCGAATATAAGATGAAAGCTTTATTGATCAAGGTGGGGTTCTGAGACGTCTTTGTCTGGTCGTTGAACACAAACGAAGTACGCGAAGTGCCCTAAGGGCTGTATATATATGGAGGAAGAGGGGGTGAATTTGGTGGCCCTTGGGGGAGGAGTCCTAAACTAACCCTATCTCTTGTTTCCCCACACATACAGACTCTAAAAATAGCCTATACTTATGTATTTCGAAATTACATGGGTCTGGCCCAATAATAAGGTGACGCAGCACCTAGAATAGCCTCTGGACGAAATTTATGAAGTGGCATCTTGTATATTTCGTCCAAGACTTCATGCACTCATTATGGTGGCTTCAAAGTCCTGAAATCATCACTTGTAACTCCGTTCTTGTCCCCTTGCGCCTGCCATCATCTCCATGCTTGTTCTTGCTCCAATGTTCATCCTTCTCCAAGCTAGGCCCTTCATTTGTAAGCAAAACAAATGTATCCAATTTAGGCAGCATCATATTCTCATGAACATTAGAATCATTACCAAGAAATGAAAGTACCGGTAATTTAGTTGATGCGGCGCGAGCTCTAGTAATTGGTCCAAAGATGTATAGCAGCAGGGGTTGTGGGTGTAACAATGGTATTGATGTCCTCATCATCCTCCCTTCTTGAAATGAAGTCGCCCTCGACGGAAGTTCATCTTCCTCACCCAAATATGGCTTCAAATCTGCAATGTTAAAAGTGGACTAACCCCAAAATCTGCAGGTAGCTCAAGTTTATATGCATTATCATTTACTTTCTCCAACACCTTAAAGGGACCAAAGAAAGACGTGGCATTAGCTTTGATTTGCGCAAATCAGAAATCTATCCTTACGCAAATGTAACCAAACAAGATCTCCAGTGCAAACACAACATGTTTTCTACCCTTATCTCCAAAGAAGTTTATATTTAGCATTCATACGCTCAATGTTTTCCTTAGTTAACTCATGCATTTTTAAAATCAATTCAACACGTTCTTTAGCATCAAAATTAACCTTCTCCGAAGATGGAAGAGGCAACAAATCAATAGGTGCACGAGGTATGATAGAGGCAGAGGTGTCCCGTCTTTCGATGAGATGGTGGATTTCGCTTTGGTGGAAGTCGACTTTGACGATCCGACTACGAACGCAGCGAGGACGCCGCGCTTAGCAATCGCTAAACCAACTCCGAGAGGTTATTGACCACGCCGAGCACGA
>JAHHZJ010001041.1:0-31939 GCA_021437245.1 Aegilops speltoides | reverse complement strand
TATTATTTCATATTGGCATTATATCTACTATATTCTAACTTCACTATGGCTCATACCCCCAATACTAACCATAGATTCATCTAAATAAGCAAACAACCTGACAAAACAGAATTTGTGAAAAGCAGAACAATCATAGTAATGTCGGACAATGACCATACTTATGTAACTCTAAAGATTCTAAAAAATATGGTCTACATGGGTAATTTGTATATAAATCTTTTGTAAAAATTCAGATCAAAAGAACGTTTTGCAAATTTACAAAATTCAGGCTGAGTAGCAAAGTTTCTATTTTCCAGAATCAAATCAACTATCTTCAAATCATCCCAAAAGTCTTACTTGGCACAAACACTAATTTAAAACACAATAGCACAATAATAACATAAAAATAATGGCATATTTATTGGAAACAGAATAAAAATCAAGAAAAACATATTGTGTTGCCTCCCAACAAGCGCTATTCTCTTATGCCCTTAGATAGGCATAACGCGCAGGTCTTAGGTATTGTCATCTTTGGTAGTCAATTCATAAGTGGCACTCATAATAGATTCATAAGGCAACTTAATTTCTTTCTTGGAAAGTGTTCCATGCCCTTCCTTAATGGAAACTGAAATATAATGTTTTCTTCTTTCATGTCAATATTTGCATCAATCGTTTTAAGGAAAGGTCTACCAAGAATTATGGGGCATGTAAGGTTGCAATCAATATCAAGCACAATGAAATCTAGGGGCACATAATTCCTATTCGCAATAATAGTAACATCATTAATTCTTCAAATAGGTTTCTTAATAGTGGAATCCGCTAAGTGCAAATTCAAAGAACAATCATCAAGTTCATGGAATCCTAGCACATCACATAAAGTTTTTGGAATAGTGGAAATGCTAGCACCCAAATCACATAAGGCATTTCACTCATAATATTTAATCTTAATTTTAATAGTAGGTTCCCACTCATCATAAAAGCTTTCTAGGGATTGAAACTTTCAACTCAAGTTTTTCTTCAAAAGACTTCATCATAGCATCAACGATATGTTTATTAAAAACTTTATTTTGATGATAAGGATGAGGTGAATTAAGCATGGATTGCAACAAGGAAATACACTCAATCAAAGAACAATTATCATAATTAAAATCCTTGAAATCCAAAAGAGTGGGCACACCACTAGTTAAAGTTTTTCATAAAGATCACCACCCTCCAAATTACTGGGGCGCCTTCTAGATAAAGTTGACTCTTCTCCAGTCCCTTCTTTATCAATTTTTATATTAGCAAACAAAGATTCAATATGAGTCACACCAATCACTTTAAGATCTTCATCATTATTATCTCCAAAACTAGAAGAACATACTTTTTCTAGCCATTCTCTCTTAGCTCACATTCTAGCGATTCTATCCTTACTTTCATTAATAGAAATTTGAATAGATTTGAGGGACTCATTAATATCAAGTTTGGGTGGCATAGATCTTATCTTTAAAGAATCAATCTCATGAGAAATTCTATCAAGCGTTCCTAGCCACATCATCAAACTTAAACAACCTTTCTTCTATCATGACATTGAAAATCTTTTGAGAATTAATATAATCTTTGATATTATTCTCAAGATCAGAGAATATCTTATTATAATTTCCATAATAATTGTTGTAGGAATTACCATAATTATTAGAGGAATTACTAGGAAGCGACCTAGGATTAAAATTACCTCTATAAGTGTTATTACCAAAATTATTCCTACCAACAAAATTCACATCCATAGATTCATTATTATTCCCAATCAAAGTAGACAAAGGCATACCATTAGGATCAATAGGAGCACTCTTTCTAGCAATCAATTTCATAAGTTCATCCATCTTTCCACTCAAACTATTAATTTCTTCAATAGCATGCACTTTTTATTAGTAGAAAATCTTTTGGTATGCCATTGAGAGTAATTTGCCATAATATTATCCGAGAGTTTAGTAGCTTCTCGTAATGTGATTTCCATAAAAGTAAAACCTGCGACGGAATCCAAAATATTTCTAGATGCAAAATTCAATCTAGCATAAATTTTGTGTATGATCATCCATAAACTTAAACCATGTGTAGGGCAATTTCTTATCATTAACTTCATCCTCTCCCAAGATTGTGCAACATGCTCATGATCAAGTTGCTTAAAATTCATTATGTCATTCCTAAGAGATGATCTTAGAGGAGAGAAAATACTTGGAAATAAAAGCATCCTTACACTTATTCCATGAACCAATACTATTTTTAGGCAAACACGAAAACCAAATTTTATACGATCTCATAGGGAGAACTGAAATAACTTCAATTTGACAATAATCCAAATCTTTTTCTTTTGCATATCGCACAATTCAACAAAGGTATTAAAATTCGATGCAACATCTTCATTAGGACTACCGGAAAATTGTTCTTTCATAACAAGATTTAACAAAGCGACATTAATTTCATAAGATTCCGCACTAGTGGCGGGAAGCAATCGATACCAATAAAATCATTATTATTAGTATGGGAAAATCACACAACTTAGTATTTTCTTGAGACATTGTGACAAAGCAAACAATCTAGCACACAAGCAAAACACAAGCAACGAAAAAGCAAACAACAAGAAGGCAAATAAAAGCGAAATATTTTTGTATTTTTACGAAAATGTTTTAGAAGTGCGAATGAGGAAAACTTGAGACAAATGGCAAATAATATAACAGCAAGAGATGAGAGTTTGTGATAGGTACTTGGTAGGCTTGATGTAGATCCTCCCACGACAATGACGGCGCTAGAAATTTTTCTACTACTTCTTGAGCTTGCGTTGGTTTTCCCTGAAGAGGAATGGGTGATGCGACAAAGTAGAGATAAGTATTTCCTTAGTTAATAACAAGGTATCAATCCGATGGGAGGAACACACAAGTCTCCAATTATCGCACCTACACAAACAAACAAACAAATACTTACACCCAACGCGATAAAGGGTTTGTTAATCCCTTCTGGGTTACTTACAAGGATGAGATCTGATAGAAATTGATATAAAAGATAAGTAAAAGTGCAAAATAAGATAAAAGTAAATAAATTGCAGCAAGGTATTTTTTGGGTTTTTGATTCTGTAGATCTAAAAATTATATGATACAAATAGATCCGAGGGCCATACTTTTCAGTAGAGGATTCTCTCTTGAAAGAAAGCATACAGTGGGCAAAACAAATTACAGTTGAGCAACTGATAGAAAAGCGAATAATTATGACGATATCCAAGGCAATGATCATGTATATAGGCATCACATCTGAGACAAGTAGACCGACTCCTGCCTGCATCTACTACTATTACTCCACACATCGACCACTATCCAGCATGCATCTAGTGTATTAAGTTAACAAGAGCGAATAGCATGTAAGCAAGATGACATGATGTAGAGGATAGATCAATCAATATGAATAAACACCATCTTTTTATCATAATGACAACAATACAAATCGTGTCATGCCCATACATCACTAGGATTGAGCACGACAAGATTGAACCCATTACAAAGCACCTCTCCCATTACAAGAAAAATCAGGTCTAGTTGGCCAAACCAAATCAATAGATCGGGGAGAAATGCAAAGCTATATAAATCATGCATAAAGAGTTTAGAAGACTCAAATAATATTCATAGATAATCTCATCATCAACCCACAATTCATCGGATCTCAACAAGCACACCAAAGAGATTACATCAAATAGATCTCCAAGAACATCGTATTGAAGATCAAAGAGAGAAAAAAGCCATCTAGCTACTAGCTATGGAGCCATAGGTATGTGGTAAACTACTTACACATCATCGGAAGGGCGACAAGGTTGATGTAGAAGCCTGCGTGATCGAAACCCCTCAGAGCAAATCTAGGAAAAGGCCCCAAGAAGGGAACTCACGAAGAGCGAAGCTTGTTGGAAAAAGTATTTTGGTGTGCCCTCTGGTCTCGAGGGAATATTTTGGTATTTATAGAAGAAAAATTAGGGTTGGAAGTGCCACGAGGGGCCCAAGCTTGGGGGCACGCGCCCTAAGCGCGCCCTCAGAGCTTGTGTCCATCTCGTGGCCCTTCTAGCCTCCTCTCGAAGCTTCAAGGTGTCTTGTGGTCCAAGAAAAATCGTCAAAAGTTTCATTCCACTTGGACTCCGCTTGGTATTGATTTTACGTGGCAAACAAGGGAAAAACAACAAGCGGCACTTGGCGCTAGGTTAATAGGTTAGTCCCAAAATGATATAAAGAGCATAATAATGCATATAAAACATCAAGATTGATAATATAATAGCATGGAGCAATAAAAAATTAGATATGTTGGAGGCGTATCACCGACCTCCAGACATACACCGCCGCCATTGCGAATTCAGTCATGGCGCCATGAGGCGATGATCGCAGCCATCGCCATCATCCGGAACCCGAGGTAGAGGCGACGACAGCGGAGGCGCTAGAAGGCCGTGCGGCCATGCCTGAACCCGGAAGGCGAGGCGGTGAGGAGGCGGTGCAAGGAGGTCATGCAGGCTATGCCCTACCCTCCTTTGTGTCTTTGGTGGTGGTCCACATAGCGTCATTGATATGTCTAACGTATCATAATTTTGATTGTTCCATGCTATTATATTATCATCTTGGATGTTTTATACTGCATTATATGTTATTTTATATTATTTTTTGGGACTAACTATTAACCTAGAGCCCGATGTGCGATTTCATTTTCCCTTGTTTTTGGCTTTAGAAAAAGGAATATCAAGCGGAATAAAACTTTCGATGATTTTTCTTGGACGAAATTTACCAGAAGACTAGGGAGAGTCGGGAAGAGTCCCAAGGAGGCCACAAGCCTCTAGGGCGCCCACAGCTTGTGGGTCCCTCAAGGGTCCTCTAACCTAATCTCAACTTATAAATCCTCAAATATTCACCCCTAGATCATAACGTCCACAAAAATACTTTTCACGCCCAGCTATTCGTGAATCCCATCTTGAGGCCTTTCAGCGATCTCGGAGAGGATTCGATCACGGAGGCTGTACATCAACCTTGCGCCTCAGGTAGGCGTGAGTGGTTACCACAAACCTAGGTCCATAGCTAATAGCTAGAGTCTTCTTCTCTCTGATCTTCAATACAATGTTCTCCTCGATGTTCTTGGAGTTCTATCCGATGTAATCTTCTTTTATGTGTGTTGTTGAGATCCGATGATTGTCTGATCAGATTACCTATGAATATTATTTGAGTCTTCTATGAACTCTTTATGCATGATTAAGATATCTTTATTTCTCTTCAAACTAGGTTTGGTTTGGCTGACTAGATGGTTTTTCTTGCAATGGGAAGGTGCTGGTTGAGTTGAGTCTGCGGTGTCCTCACCTAGTGACGAGGAGTAGTGAGCACGTGTTGTATTGTTTCCATCAAGATAAAAGATGGGGTTTATATCATATTGCAGTTTATCACTGCATCATGTCATCTGCTAAGCGTTCGCTTATGAACTTAGTACTCTAGATGCATCTTTGGATGCGATCGATGAGTAATAGTAGTAGATGCGGCGAGTTGTGAACTTGTCATGGGCTATGATCATTGCGTCATAATTATGCTTTACTATAAACAATGAACGTAATTTGCTTACCCATCGTATGCTTTATTCAAGAGAGAAGCCTTTAGTGAAACCTATGGCCCCCGGGTCTATTTTCCATCATATATTTTTAGATCTATAAACCAAAAAACCCAAAAATACCTTGCTGCAATTTATTTATATTTGCTTTAATTTGCTCTTTTATTTATTTATTATACCCATCTCTATCAGATCTCGCTCTTGTTCGTGACCGTGAAGGGATTGACAACCCATTTTTTGCGTTGTGTGCAAGTGTTTGTTAGTTTATGAGGTGCATATATTGGAGACTTGCTTGTGCCTCCCTCTTGGATTGATACCTTGGTTCTTAACGAAATACTTATCTCTAATTTCTGCAGCCCTTTCCACTTCAAGGGAAAAATCAGCATAAGCTCAAGAAGAAGTAGCCATCGACCGCGACATTGGCAAGCCCGCAGTACAGCTGCAATTGCGCTGCATCAACCACGACCGTCGATGGTGACTCTGAGGAGGACGAGTCTGGCGTCCACTTCTCCATGCGAGGATCAGTCGTCACCTACCCAATCCCCATCGCGGCATGTGGGCGGGCGTGCTTATTTGCCCGTCCGAGTCCGAGGCCATCGAGGACCGACTCCCAAGCTGTGAGCCAGTTTGCAGACTTGACTTCCGGGATACTTGGTCTTGCCCGCTGCTTTCCTCTTCACCGGGAAGCGCCTTCGCTCGCCCAAAGTATGTATCATCTCTATATCATGGTACATTAGCTAGGTAGGAGATGACATGTTTGTGCTTTTCTTCTTCTTCTTCTTGAACACACATATGAATGTTTGTGCATTGGAGCGACATGTCTTATGGATCATGTTTCCTGCTCTGATTTCACCTTTTAATTTGACCGAATATCTACTTACAGGTCCAAGATTGTTCCTCACGAGTTTCTTTAAAACCTAATTTTACACATAGCTAGATCATACAATTGTTAATGTATGGAGTTTTTTATTGGATATGTTTATCTCGATTACTACAGCGTCAACCGTTTAGACAATTTTTAGATCATGCGTTTACTCTAGGGAATACTCTATATATTATTCAATCTCGGTGTAGGTCCAATTTCTCAGGAATAGTTTCAGTCAATCCTGGGCCGAAACCCTTAAACTCAGTAATAAGCGTTCTTCCTTTCATTTCATTGATGATGTATTCTGTTGCATGTTAAAGTCAATTTGTTGAACAATTGTACATGTGTGTTTTCTCAAGCCCACTTGATTTCACCCTCAATGTCTTCTTCAAGCCCGATGAGTAATCAATTGGTTGGTGAACATGCTATCAGAAGGGACATGGGAAGAAACCTCAACTATTCCCTTAGTTCATGTTGTCTCCACATTTTACTATTGTACATGTAGTGCTACCTTAATTAAATTATGGCAATTAAGCTCATGTTGTGCTTAAGATTAAATGGGATATAATGGAAATGCAGGTGAGAAGTTCAGGGATATTTGGAGTGCCTATTATGTGGCTCTAGAGGTGCTGAAGCAGAGATATGGAGTCAATGATGGCATATGGAGTGTTGGAGTTATACTCTACATTCTGCTCTCTAGCGTTCCTCCTTTCAGGAGGCAGAGGCGGGTCGTTTTGTGTCTAGTTGTGTTGATTAATTTTGGGGTTGTGATGGATCACGGAGGCTGCAGATGAATATAGTTATCTCCGAGGAACCCTTCGTGTCTCCTTTTCTCCCTTGGTTTTGGTTACACGATAACGAGGAAGGTATATTTGATGTTGTTCTTCAAGGTTCTATTCATTTCTCGGTGGCCATCAATTTCTATGAGGGATCTGAGAACTACAACAAGCGGGAGAATCGGACATATCTACGGTATGTGAGTATAGAAAGCGAATGCATATCTTGATTGGTGAAGGTCGACATGATTAAGTCCACAAGGAAAAAATGATAGAGAGGGGACCAACCAAAGGGTGAATATCTTGTGCACATGGTCCTTTTGTTGGCATCTTTGAATGTTTTGAGAAAATAGCTAATAAATATGGTTGACATTCATAAATATTTTTTGAAAACAAATCTAAAGAATATCGACTTGGATGAGATAGGCCATATTTGCAAGAAGGAACACCCATGTCACAAATTTGAAGTCAAATTCATAACATAGTTCAAGAAAAAAGGCAATTCGATAGTACACAACATTAGGTGGGCTTTAAATTTGGCTCATTACCACTTTTTGTTTTTGAGTTGGGTTTCAAAAGGTACTTGGTTTTGTGACAATCGGTTCATTTTGTGCCTATCTGCGGACCTTTTCTCAACTTGTTTGAAATGTTTTAAGTACAAACCAATGTAGTTGCACTACATACTTACTCGTGGTTAACAATTTGGGACTAACTAAATTTTTGACATGAACTAAACAATTTGCAATATTTTTCGGGATGATTGTTGATAGAAGAATGGAATGGTCATGCC
This sequence comes from Aegilops speltoides, assembly GCA_021437245.1. Lineage (NCBI taxonomy): Eukaryota > Viridiplantae > Streptophyta > Magnoliopsida > Poales > Poaceae > Aegilops > Aegilops speltoides. The sequence continues at coordinate 23,937 of JAHHZJ010001041.1, read as the reverse complement.
ATTGATAAAGAACACTCTCGAAAGTTGGATCTCTCTCTTTGTGTTATTATTCTTTGAAATTAAGAGGCTCATTACAAGGAATTGTGGGTTTTGTGTACCTTGTAATAGTGACACACATGAGCGTGTGAAGTTGAGTGATATTGATGCTATTTGATAATGGATGGTATAAGTTCTTTGGTGGCGGCGATTATACTGGTTTAGGAGACACCAAGGCTTAGAGAAAAGCCTATGAGAGTTTGAATTTGTCGCTATTTGATGAAACCGGATGCCATCATGCTTTAACACGTATTTCTGAATTAAAATAATAATTTGATATATGTGTGTATTTCTATCATTTCATGGCAATACATGGTCATCAAACTTTTGCCCTTGATGCATACGGGCATTCTCTTAGTCATCTCTTAATAAATAAGAGAAGGAAAACCTTTTCTCTAGTTCACCTTTCCCCCCTATCATTTATCCTCTCATAAAATAGGAAATACTGGTGGAGGAATGGATGTATCTAGATGTATTTTAGTTCTAGATACATTCATTTTATGCATTCTTCGACAAGTATTTCCGGACGGAGGGTACATGACAATGTTAAGATATAATCACTTTTTTGAGGAAAAGATATAACCATTGTATATGCCCGTACCCGTAAGCAAGAAACTTGCGACACGCGTTTGCGAGGATCTGCTAGAAGATCTATGATCGTTTTTAACGGACGGGAGTAACTCATTCCCAGCAAGGCAAAAAAAATCATTATTGGCCCACCATTGATTAGAAGATTTAGCTTGTAGAATCGCTATTGGTTTGATACGAATAATGACAATCGTTTCAGCATTTTGGGTGATTCATCCATCCAAGCAAAATGAGCAGGACGACTTGGCCCAAAGGTGAACCCAAATGCGCGCGCGCGCACACACAAAAAGGTGAACCCAAATGCAAGATCAGAATCATCGGTCCACCGTCCATCTCATTGGTCTGACGGCAACACGGCCCTCTGCCACGACTCCCAAACACAGTGACGTACGCAACTCATACACGCCAGGGAAAGATATTCCAAAACTTTTTGGAAAAAAACAAACACCACCCCTGAAAACGGCAAAATTCAACGAATCGTCCTCCTCCTGGGAGGCAATTGGCGCTCTGTTCGGCGCCGCTCCGTTCTCCCCACTCTCTAGGGCCGCCAAAGTTTCCCGGCCTCCTCGTCTTCGCCCCCAATTCTCCCGCTCACCCCCCGCCGCCGCCGCCGCCTCGGATCCTCGCCTACTACGAGGGGCAGCACCACCCGCCCCCCTCGCGCGCCTCCCCGAAACCCTAGACCCCAGAGGAACCCGCAGGCCCGCAGCCGCCGCCCCGATGCGGCGGGACTTCGAGAGATCTCCGACGACGAGTGGTCGAACCACACCTTCAAGCCCTCCCGGGTCCTCAAGCGCCCCACCGGAGCCCCCAGCCGCCCGCGCGGCCTCCCCTCCCATCGATTCGTTCCGCTACGACCCCAAGGCTTCCTCCGCCGTCGGCACCAGCAATGGCAGCGCCGCCGTCGTCCTCTCCGACGACGACGACGACGACGACTTCGACCTTGGGAAAAGCGTCAAGGCGCGCCGCGCCGAGAATAGCTCGCGCGTGCTCAAGCGTCCCCAGCACAAAAGCCCGCCTAGGCGAGGCGCCGTCCACCCAATCCTCCCGGCACAACCCTAAACCCTCCAAGGCCGCCATCGTCGCGGCGCTCTCCGACGACGACTTCGAACCCGAAGACGAATTCGACCCCGAAGACGATGATTTCGACCTCCCTGCTTCGAGGAGATCGCGGCCGCGCCCTTCCACTGGCCGACGGCTGGCAACCGCCACCATTGATCTCTCCGAGGAAGAGGAAGATTTAGACCTCACATTTGAGGACTCCGACCTCGCCGATGATGACTCTGATCTCGCAGATGATGATTCCGACCACCCTGCTCCGAGGTCATCACGGCCGCGCCGCACCACTGGTCGCCGATTCGTGATCGATGACGATGATGACAGTGATGGCTCCGTGGCTGCTGGTGTGGTGGAGGTAGGAGATGAAGAAGAGGATGATGGGGTGAACTGGTCGGAGTTGGAGAGCGAGGATGATGAAGATGGGGACTACAATGGGCAGAGTAGTGTGAAGGCAGATGAGGTGGAAGGGGATGTGGTGGGGAAGGCATTGCGCAGATGCTCACGGAGTTCGGTTGATCTGAGGCAGGAGCTATACGGTTCTTCAGCACGGAATTGCGAAGTTATGCTGAGACAGATGCCTCCACCGTCCGGATTGTCACTCAGGTACAGTTATCAGTTTTGATGCAGTTTACGGTCTTGAACTATCGAGTTTTTGTCTTCTGATGCAATGGGATATGAGAACAGGAAGATGTGGATGCAGCATGCTGGCGAGGACATGGAATTCAACCCGGTGCTGAAACCATACCAGCTTGTGGGGTCAATTTCCTTCTACTGTTGCATCAGAAAGGCATCGGCGGAGGTGATTTTCTGTGAATTGAAATTTTGAACCGAAGATGCTTGTTGCATCAGAAAGGCATCTGCCAATGAAGTGGTCTTTGCTCAAACTATTGCTTCCTTTTCATCAGTAACATCTAGCCATGACATCAAACTGATGGATCTGAGTTCACCCACTTGTTTATGATCAGTTGCATTTAGTTCGCTAAGTAGTAAATACATGATAACATGGCACTTGTCACTGAGCATCCTATTCTTTCGATCCTTATGCTGCCTTTGTCTTCTAAAATGAGCAGTTGGTAGTCTTCTTAGGTACAGGTATTCCAATTTACTATAAAGGTGCACCGAGTAAAAATATTTACATTGTAACTATCAGAATTTTCATGCGGTACAGAAAACCTTGTATTGTCATGTGCTAATGTACCGTGTTAGTGCTTGCTGGTCTGAAAGACTGAAACAATGTTGTCTTGCATTACATATATTATGTTTGTGAGGTTATCAGAGTAGTACCAGTCAACGATCATACTGGTTCTTTCCATTTTTTCTTATCATGTTCTAACTTTCCCCTGCTCAAAAGACTATTATTCATGTTAACCTTCTCTCCTTTCTACAGCAATTTTGGCTGATGAAATGGGTCTCGGCAAGACAGTCCAGGTAAGCAAGCTGACAGTGTTTTAAGTAAAAATGAAAATAACCAATCATCGTAATATGGTAGTACTAAAGCATGTTAAGTTAGCTTGTTCAAATTTGATGTTTTTGCGCCCTGTCCATTATTATTGTGTCCTAATGGACTGTTGTTCATGTGTTTTTTTTTCATTATGCACACATACTATAAAATGCAACTTGATTGTAGCCTGTTGTGACATTTCCAAGAATAAACTGATTAGTAGGATTTGCCCTATACTTGAGTGCGGTGCATTATTCATTTCTTAATGTTTGAATTTGGTCTCATTATTTACAGGCTGTGACTTACCTTAATCTCTTGCAACATCTATATGACGACCCGGGTCCACACCTGATAGTTTGCCCAGCTTCAGTGTTGGAAAATTGGGAAAGGGAACTTAAGAAGTGGTGTCCTTCGTTTTCGATCATCATGTTTCATGGTGCTGGAAGGACTGCCTTCTCAAAGGAGTTAAGTTCCTTAGGCAAAGCAGGATGTCCAGCTCCATTTAATGTCCTACTTGTTGGCTACTCGCTCTTGAAAGGCGGAGGTTTGTAGTCCCTTAGGGTGGAAAAACAGAATATCTTATGGAGATTCACTAATGATTCTGCATATTTTTAGAAGATTTATGTGCTGCTTTGATCCATAATGCAGTGCTCAACAAAAGGATGACCGCAAGGCACTCAAAAGATGGAAATGGAGTTGTGTATTGATGGACGAAGCACACGTGCTGAAAGATAAGGGCAGCTTCCGATGGAAAAACCTTATGGCTGTTGCACAACATGCTCGTCAGCGGCTAATGCTGACGGGAACTCCCCTTCAAAATGATTTGCATGTGAGTTCTTGATACAAGTGTCCAACTTAAGCTTTATTTTTTCCTCTGATACCCTATGATGCCATTGTAGTTAAATATATCACGACACATCTGCCCATGTGATACAGAAATAAAAAGGACATATCAGCATAATACTACCTGTAAAGGACTGACTATATGGATTGGGTACATTTTACCAATGTCCTGCATGTCAAAGATTCACAAAGGCATGGAGGTGTGATCAGCAAGTGTACTAAGGATTTGTAGCTACCACTGTCTTTCAGTGCACAGCTACCGATTAAAGTTTCTCAATATCATATTCTTGTCTATATGAGTTAGAATCAGTATCTTAATATCTAATGGTTCTGTGTTGTACACAGTACTTGTAGTTCAACACTATTAACTTTACATTTTTACCATCTTATGGTTTGATGCCTGCTGCTTACCTAGATGAATACTCATAACACTGAATTTATGATGGCTTCATCCAGCTATTAGTTGAAATGTACACCCCAACTGTTTAAACTCCATATCCTTTCAGCTGCCTTTAATTATCAGATGCTGGCCATTTTCTTACAAGAAGCTGCTCCTGAATTTCATATCATCTGCAGGAGCTATGGTCATTGTTGGAGTTCATGATGCCTGATATATTTGCCACAGGAGAAGTTGATCTCAAGAAGCTATTGAATTCAGAAGACCATGAGTTAATTTCACGTATAAAGTCCATATTAGGGCCATTCATCCTTAGGCTTGAAGTCGGATGTTATGCAGCAACTTGTCCCGAAGACACAACATGTACATTGACTTATCTTGGGTCATCAGCAATTGCATGTTCTTGTTGATCTTCCCTGTTTGAACTTACATTGATTGTGTGTGACAGGTTAACTTTGTCTCCATGGGATCAGAGCAGCTTAAAGCTTATAATGGAGCCGCAAATGAGTACCGTGCCATTTGTGAGGCTCGTACTGCAAAGTCTTCTGGCCAATATCCTCAAAATGTTGTTGGATTAATTCCAAAGCGTCAAATATCAAACTATTTTATGCAGCTGCGTGAGTGAGTATATACTGTGATGCAAAATTCAGGAAGATGTTTATTTTCATCTTAAAGGATTTTTCATTGCTCCCTGAATTGCCAATCACCCTTTGCTTATAAAGCGCATTTACAGCGACAAAGATGTCGATCGAATCGCAAGGTTGGCGTATCCTAAAAGGCATTTGGCTTTGAATGTTCCTTGGACAGAGCAATCCAAGCGCTAAAGAACTACAATGATTTTGCTATCCACCAAGTATTGTTATTTCTCTTTACCTGGTTTCTCTTAATCAGCTGGTTCACCTCCTATTGACTTTGCTTACTAAATTATTATGAGTCTTATTTGCTTTCTGATTTTCGCTATCCTGCTTGTTAGCTTCTTCTGCCATTCTGCATGCCAAATAATTAAGTGCGACATCAAAGTAGTATGCATTTGTTGTTATTTGTCAATAGTTGTACTGTGCAGGATGGTTTTGCTGTTGAAACACATCCCTTTTGCCCTAAATTAGCTTGTTCTTAGTATATTTTTTGTGGGACACTTGTATCATTCAATTCTTAATTTCTCCTCCAGCTGTTGATTACACATGGTGATGCTGGTACAAAGGGTGCCCTAAAAGGCGAGCATGTATTTGCATCAGCGAAATGTCAGGTACCATTTTTTTTCTTTATCTGGTTAGCCAGTTCCTATCCAAGAAAAGAAAAATAACAGTAAAACACACAATAGTATTATTATATATTCTTTCTTTATCTGAACTACTAAAATTTCCTTTATCAAGGCATATTAGGACTCAAGTGCAATTTATGATTTACCTTAATTACGTACTTTTTGTTCAGGCCTTAGCAGAGCTTCTGCCGTCTTTAACAAGTAATGGTCACGAGTTCTTATATTCAGCCAGTGGACCACAATGCTTGATATCCTTGAATGGGCACTGGAAGTAATAGGAATTACATATAGGCGTCTCGATGGAGGGTTAGTTCTTTCCTCAGCAAGTTTCTGAATTAAATTGTATTATAATTCTTAACTGGTAAAATCCCTTTTGTTTCAGCACCCCAGTAATAGAAAGGCAGACTATAGTGGACACTTTCAACAATGATCTTTCGATAAATGCATGTTTGCTTTCAACTAGAGCTGGAGGTCAGGGCTGAATCTAATAGGAGCTGATACAGTCATAATACCGACATGGTTTTTAACCCTCAGATGGACCGGCAAGCTGAAGATCGTTGCCATCGCATTGGACAGCAGAAACCTGTCACTATCTATAGGTGCGGCTCAAAATATGACATCTGTATTAATTTTTGCTGCTTCTGTTTTTGCTGTTTCTGACCATATGATTTCGGTGAGCATATTTTGAAGTATTCATATTTTTCTTATTCCGACAATGGTTCACTTCTCTACAACATTTGTTCTAATGTGGGAGCATCTGCATGTTAAAAGGTCTTGAATGGTATTTTTATAGTACGAGTTACACTTGTTCTGGGTTATAGTTTTTCTTTTACCCTTGTTTGGATTCTTTGGTCCTTAGCAGTTAGATAATATGATCTTTGTTGGAATATATAGTTAAGTTATTGTATTGCATTCCTCAAGACAAAGTTTTATTGTTTTCCTTTCTGTTTTTGGTACTACTGTTTTGCCTTTGCATTACCAATGCAATTCAAAGTATGGAGGTTCGTGCTGGTAGTTTTCAGAAGTAACTCTTTTCTTCGCTTTAATAAAGCGTTGGGCACCCTTGCACTATATAAGCTGGTGATATTTTATTTTTTAAATGTGCGTCATACAATCTGCACCTGCTTTTCCTATGGGATGTCCTCTGCTAAAAAAATATCTCATTCTCCTTTGAACATAGTCCGCTTAGTCTGTTTCCATTGGGTTCAGATAAAAAGGAAGGATACTGGTCGCTTGAACTCCAAATGATCTGAAAGTCGAAAAAGAACACTAGATGTCACATAAGAAACTAAAAAAAAGAATAATCAAACTCTTAAGATGATAAATTGATAACAGTGAGTGTTTATTTTATCCAGGTTAGTGACAAAGGAATCAGTTGATGAAAGCATATATGCAATTGCAAGGAGAAAGCTAGTACTAGATGCTGCTGTTCTTCAGTCTGGAGCAGACTTAGATGATAGAACTGATGTACCTGAGCAGACAATGGGAGAGATTCTGGCATCTCTTCTTCTGGTGTGAGAAACTTCATGGAGTGGCTTCCAAGGTACTTGGTTCCACATTTCCACCTCTTGCGATGTCCTTGGTTGGAATAATTATTTGCTTCATTCAAGCACCACTCAGGTTTATCCATGGGGAATTAAGCTTCTTTGCATGATGATGCTGGTGCCTTTTTGCATTAGATCTCTCAGTTTGTTGGCATCTACATTATCTACTATTAGGATCTACTGATCTTCTGCAACCTACTGGATAGCCGCACTGCTTCTCTTCGCTGTGCTTGATCAGGGTGACATACTGTATAAGTTTAGCATAGCTCGAAGTAGGGTGTAGATTTTCAGAAAGTTGCTGAACCAGAAGTCTCAGAACAGACATCCTACTTCTGTACTGGATGAAATGTTGGAAGTACATCCTGGTATTAATGAAATGGAGAATAGCTGAAGTTGAAACTGTATGGTAGAGATATTATTAACGTTTTAACATTTTGTCCACACTTGAGATTTAAGCTATACAAGTATCCAACTCTATATTGGTTACGAAAGTGAATCTGCAGCCTGCTGTACCTCTGTTAAGTACTCCCTCTGTCCCAAAGTAAGTGTCGCTGATTTAGTACAAAGTTAGTATAAATTGTACTAAATCAGCGACCTTATTCGAACGGTGAGAATAGTTGTTTCTGACTGTCTGTACGGAATTTCTGCTGAATTAGTCATTGTAATTTAAGAGATCATACACGAAGCAAGATTATGCTTAGCCCTCAAATTATCAGTCACTGTAAAATTACCAAATAGTTTTATCAGTTAGTGACTAGTTTCAGACTGACCAGCAAGAGAGGAAATGGGTTGAATAACTTTGCCCGCTACGTGTTCTTTGCAGAGTTACCATGTTAATTTACTACTCCTCCGTCCCAAAATATAAGATCATTTTTGGGACGGCGGAGAATATCAGGAAGAACCAATTCCCTGTAACTCAAAAAGTATAAATGACCAGCACAAGTATTATATTTGGTATATTCGATAGCTAATGTGTCGAGCTGGAGGCAATCAGGGAACTGTTTTGCACTGCTTTGCTTTTTTAAAGGAACTGAGCCCAAACATTCCTTCTCGAATTGAACTAGCTTGATTTCTTGGTTAGTCTTGGATCTTTTTTTGGTCACAGTAGTCCTCCTAGGTCTTCTTTCTGCATAGAATCTTCAGAACTGACAAAGAAGCGTCATTTATGTGAGGTTTGCCTGGTTTCAAACTCGCTCCTGACTCCCCCGCATGGTCTATCATTTTGCCCATTTGTTGGGTCCAACATTTGCCTGGTTGTTTGCTGTGTAGATGGAATGCTGTACTGAGTGCTGAGAATGGAACTAAGCGGTCTTATCCTGTTACAATTTTTGTTAAAATAATATAATTCTTATAATGTTTTCTCCCTGATGCCACTAGCAATCTGGTTTGGACTTCACCTTGAATTTGCTTTGCGCATGATTCTTAGCATAGCTCAAGCATGGTTCTGTTGAGGCACAGTACATTCTGGGGCAAAACACCGCTGCCGACGCCAAACCGTGAATTGCATACCCCGGCCGCACAGCGTACTGGTTCTGGCAAGTCTGGCCTGGCGCCATGATGTGTGCAATCAAAGAGAAAGGCTGCATCACGGCCTGGCTCAGAAGTTGCTGTGTAGCCGCACTGCACGCATATGAGTGATCTGATGGAATCATTTGGGGCGGAGGATTTGTCTCCGGACGATGGAAATGACTTGTCGTGGATGGATTTGATTTTGCTGTCCGTCCTGTGGGCTCGGTCCTCGGTGCTGGGCCATTTCTTGCTCCCTCCGCGTGCCTTTAAACCTCCCTCTTTCTCTTCGTCACAGTCGTCCGGATGTCTTGGAATCGTCCGGCGTGTTCCGTCATTTTATTTGTTTGGGCTTGTTGAGCTATCACGCCAGCAGAAACGCTGTCTTGATCGTGAGACTTGGGTGTGTACGTGTTTGGGGACTTGACTCTGTATGTGTGTCTTGGCGGTTTCTTTTATCTATAAAGCGGGGTAAGCGCTTTTAGGTTAAGCCACACAGGAAGCGGCCATGCCGTGGCGTACCGGTGTGGTCGGGATGCATCAGACGGGAAAGGTGAGGGGAGCGTTCAAACGAACCAACTAAACGCTCCCGTCTTGCTGGAAAATTGGACGGAAAAGATTCAATCTGATGTCGCAACTATACGAGCTCAGTAGGACGTTCTTGTCACGGCGTTTCTGCTACGGATTCGCTTCGAAATGTCAGGTACTACGTCGCACTGTCAACTGTGATGTGCTCAAAATGGGATCATGTATGGATTTCTTTTAACCTTTTAACCTTTTGGGAACTTACAAGTTGCATCTTGGCCACAGGGACCAGAGTTTGGGAAGCGAAATGCCCCGGCCCCTCTCCTTGTCGCGCCCATGTTGCCATGTCACACCGAGAGGGAATCTTTGCGTTGTGCCTGTGGGCCGCCGTCGTGGAGGGCGCACGAGGGAGGGCCAGGTGGCACGGAGAGAGTTGGAGGCGTCCGTGAACCCTCTTCCCTTTTGTCCCGGCGTTTTATCGATCTCGCGTTGGCAACGTCGGTATCATACCCCCATACGTACGGATGCGCCGGTGAAAGCCATGATACACGCCTGTCTTTTGCACCGGTCCATGCTCCCCCCTCTCTCTCGTCGGTGACAACATCTATCATGCATTTTGCAGAAAGCATCGTTCTCGTGGTTACGTGATTTTTCACTTCGTAGGTTTTAGATGGAGTTAAATACACCTCACATGCCTTAACTTGTTCGCTTGCAGTCAGGTTTAGTGCCAAAACACGAAATCTGTAGCAATGCAACAACTTGTCACACGGTGCATATACAGTTTCGAACCTGGGGCTGCAGATTAAGTAGCATGTACGCTAGCCACCAGAACAATTAGTACTTTATAAGCAACTGTTCGCTGGAAACATATATAGATCAATTCTACCTATCACCATGCAATTTCCATTTAAGTTATTTACTGTTTTTTTCAGGTTACTGTTTAGTTGTTATGACGTGTAAATTTTCCATATAAAAATACAATAATTATCAATATGTGATTATTTGTCTATTTAATTTTCCATTCTATTTTTATTATTGTGTAGTTCGAAGGGGTAAACATGACCGTTTTCTAAAATTTCCGTGTATTTAAAAAGTTCAACGTATATTATAAATATTGTGTAAATTTTTGTATCTTCATTCGGAACTTTAATGTAATAAAAACATTTCAATATAAACAGTTCAACATGTATGAAAAATCATTGTGTAAAAACAATAAATTCTATAAATGTGTTAAAACATGTTAAGCGTGTTTGAAGACGTAAGAATAATTTTACACAATAATTTTTCCAATACACATCTACAACTTCTTAATACATTGATATTTTTTGAAATAGATGTTGATTTTTTCAAAATCACTAACTCTTTCTTTAAGTTTATGGCAACTGTAATATTTTCTTACATTTCCTACCAGAAAAATAGCATAAATAATAAACTTGAAATTGAATTTTTTTTGTGCGGGCCCATAAGAGGGCCATATAGTTATAATAAAAATAAGACGAATGCTTGAAGAGGTAAATGGCAACATGATATATAGACATCTAGCTTATAAATAGGAACATATTTAGTCCCATATCCTTATTCACAAACACGATATATAGGCGTCTAGCTCATAAATAAGACAAATGCTTGAAGAGCGAGTCAACTTTTTCTTTTTAATTTCTCTTTATTATTTTGGACGGTGTCTTTATTATAAAAGGCGAATTTATCTCCACATTGGACAGAGAAGTGTTTGACCTAGTGGCCAACACATGTGTGCACTTTACCCGCAAAAAAGAAAAAACACATGTGCGCACTTGAGCGCCAAGGTACTTGGTTCAAATTCCCGATGCGCACCCTTTTCTCTCTTTCTTAATTACTGTTTTCATCTCATGTGCTGGCTTCAGGACCCGACAGGTGGGATCAAAACAGTTTGGCCTATTTAAATAAAATAAAGGGACCTTATGTGAAATTTAATTAAATTACAAGGAGTTTTCTATAAAACTACCAAAGTGCAGCTCTGACCCAGCTCTCTCTCCTCACAGTCATTGACATGTGGGCCAACATCACGGCCAACATCACGTTGGCATGCCACATGAGCAGTGCACATGCTTAGATACGGTTGGAAGCGCCGTATTTGAGCAGCTCGAGACAAATTCTGACATCGATTTCGTGTATTTTACTGAGTTTAGGTAACAAGGTGACGACGCCCGAGACAGAGTTGAGGCACCCGTAGTGTATTTAACATTTTTTATATATAAAATGGTCGATGCATAGCTTCCAGTAGTCCAGTCCATGGACGTCGCTGTTATCGCATAAATCTTCAACCTTCCGTCCGTACTTCTATTGCTTTCCTAAAGAGAGAATTCCCCGCTGACAGATTTCGTCAACGCAGAGAAAGCACCAATTAATGCAGCCTTGGACTACATTGCCCGAGAATATAGTAGTACGAGCTATATGTAGTCTTCGACATTCCTCTCGTTGTCGGGTTTCATCTTTTCGCTGATCCTGCCGCGGCTTGAATGCGGTGGTTTGTCTCTGTATCTGCAAGTACCTACGTAGTACGAGGGGCTAAACACGTAGCCTTTGGAACTGAACAAGAAGAAATTGCCCGCTAGTGCTAGTAGTCCAAGGCACTACTAGCTAGGATCATGGGCAGAAAATTCTCCTCTCCGAATCGATCGCATCTTAGAAATGGCTTGCTCGTTTCTATGCGCGCGTCTACCCTGCAGGCGAGGGAACTAGTGGAAAATAATACCCGACTGATTGGGACGGCCGACGGCACGGGGAGCGCACATATGTTCTTGGCGTGCCCGGACTCGGGACAGACTCTTGTGCACGTGTCAATTCTCACTTTCAACCTCTGTCAACTTATCGCGGATGTGAGAATGTCTAGTTGCAGATAATACCGGATTGACTTCTATAGATGACAAGGACGACGATAAATTGCGTCGTCACCAGAGATTTCAATATCTACTGAAGATTTGCTACCACTGAAACCCTAGTCACGAAGAGACGAAAAGTTGTACTGATTTCCTTTAGAGGGTAAATCTAAGTTTTTTTTTGAGGATACACACAAGCGTGTGTATCATATACTATAGGGAGAAAGGGGGTAAAGAGCCCCAGAAGGTAAATCTAAGTTTTATTGATCAAAAGCCACAAAATGTGAAATACAAAATTGATCATGGGGTTGACCCAACCACAAGTGGTGCCCTTCTCAAAAGAATTTGAATACTTAGCTAAACTATTTGCATCTAAATTTGCCACTCGACCTTCAAACTAAAAGCGCATTAAAATTTGTTGCTGGCTGCTTGATCTCCTTGATGATGTTCCAATAGTTGCTACCCGTCTCTTAGTCGATATCTTTGATCACTGTTTGAATATGAAACAACGGCGAAGTTTTGGGAAGCAAATCTTGACTAATGATAAAGCCTCGCGACATCGCGATCGCTTCAATGCTGCAACATTAGTCACACCGGTAATAACGAGAGCAGAGCTACCTAGATAAAAACCTCCAACGTCCCGGCTGGTATTGTTTGTGGAGCCAACCAAGCCTGATCTCTTCATGTTGGCATCCACATGTATTTTAGCATGTCCGGTGGCGGTGCCTTTGGTCTTACACATGCGATCTTGGCTGCGGTCTGAGGTGTTGCTTGTACGTGGTGCTATCTTTGGTTCAGCTATGAAGCGGTTTATAAAAAATGTGGCGCTTGAAGGAATAGATTTCCTCGTGGATCAAATGTCTCGCCCACCCCATATAAGACGGTGTGTTGGACTAGGGGTACTAACCTAGTCGGCCGTACTCCTCGGTTGGGCGGCGGGCCCTCATTCTTAGAAGATGGACTCTTGAAGTCGCCTGATGGAGGTGTGATGGACTACGCTGATGGAGTCTGGACTAGGGGTGTCAGGATAGCGAACTATCATCATCGGCGGACTCCAAGACTATGAAGATGCAAGATTGAAGACTTCCTCCGTGTCCGGATGGGACTTTCCTTGGCGTGGAAGGCAAGCTCGGCAATCTGAGATCGTAGATCTCCTACCATTGTAACCGACTACGTAACCCTAGCCCTCTCCGGTGTCTATATAAGCGGGAGGGTTTTAGTCCGTGGGGAATGACAATCATAACAACAATCATACCATAGGCTAGCTTCTAGGGTTTAGCCTCCTTGATCTCGTGGTAGATCCACTCTTGTACTACCCATATCATCAATATCAATCAAGCAGGAGTAGGGTTATACCTCCATCGAGAGGGCCGAACACAGGTAAAAACATCGTCGTCCCCTCTCCTGTTACCATCCAGCTAGGCCTTGCAGTTAGGGACCCCTACAGAGATCCGCCGGTTTTGACATGGCCAGCGCCCGTCGAAGACTTGGCATGTACTTCAAGACTTCTCCAACCATCTCCATCCCTAGATATCGACCTTGTAAACCCTAGATGCCACTGCACGGCGTGTATATAAGACAAAGGTTAGCCCGTGAAGGCGATTCAACACAATCACATTCACCTAGCCCTAGAGTTAGAACACATCGCGATCTAGAGGTAGATCAACTCTGTACTCGATACATCTCCATTAATATAAACAAGAGCATGACATAGGGTTTTACCTCCATCAGAGGGCTCAAACACAGGTAAACATCGTCTCCTTGTTCTGTTACCATCTGTCGAGATCTAAAGCTGGGACCCCCTACCCGAGGTCTGCGCGGTTCGCACCAACATTGGTGCTTTTTCGTTGAGAGTTTCGTAGAGAATGTCAAAAGGGATCGATGGGATCATCAGCTTACGACTCCAATCTCGCGGGCACGGCTCCCGTACCCGAAGCTTCTGGCACAAAAGTGCCCTCCCCTCTCCACGGGTCAGAGGTAACCCATGACTCCTCCCGGCCCCGGCCAACCCCTTTCAGAGGCCAAGGCCGAGGTACTTCTTGAAAAGTGATTCGAGACGGTGAGGTTAGGCCTTGATCGAGGAATTTGATCGTCAAGTCGGTCCGGCCGATGCGATGGCTACTGGCTTACTTGCACAGGATGAGGATGCGGGCTTTGAACCCGCAATCCATAGGGATCAAAATTCACCCACCACCTCCCACGCCGGTATTGGCCTAATAAATCGGGCCCATCGGATGTATGGGATGCCTACGTGCAACAGACTCCCAAGAATCAATTAGATAGTTCGGGCGATTCTTGCTGTCAAATACGGATATGGGACTACCAGGACTCGATATAGTAATAACTTTTCAACATGGATGCAAGGATATAGGCATTTCAAATGCCCTCGCCCTTGCATGTGTCCAAACACTTCTAGAATCGTCCGATCCGGTGTCCATGTTCTACACCATCGAAGATGCTTGGCTCCTGGGAAAAACACAAATTTGATCTATGAATACAATTTAAGCGCTACAGATCCACACCTCGTCACGTCCATACTTTGCGAAAACATACCATAGATGAGCGACCTCGGAAGAAGAAGAAAACCTCGGCCACCCCTGGACCACCCTTGATGGTCTCTGGATAAACCATGTCCGATACATGCTATTACGCTTAATTCTTACCCGACTCACAACCTTCGTGGTAGTGGGTTGGTGAAACAAGTGACTAAGGAGGACCCGCCCTCCTTGCAGGCACCCGATCCGCGAAGAGTCCTCGGGACGAGGACAAGGTCATGATGATTCACGAGACCTTCGTCCAACAAAGCGGCACAAAGGCGGCTGCGGAAATCTATTCCATCCTGCGGTGCCAACCGGGACACGTGGATGAACACGCCGATCATCTTTGATCATAAAAGATCGGACAAAGTCGACCCAAACAGGTGCCTCGCCGCACTAGTCCTCGACCCAATTGTGGGTAGGCTTAGTCTTGAAAGGTACTTATGGATGGGGCGACAACTTAGATCTGCGATATATACACACCTGCAGATGAATGCAAAATCAACAAATCGCGCATATAACGAGTAACACTATATTTAAAGGTATCACACCTAGGCGAGAGGCGCTGCGGTGGAAAAATAACCTTGGATGTGATCTTGGAGCAGGGGACAATTACCAATCCGAATAAGTGGCGTTCCACATCGCTCCTTTTAAGAGTGGATATCACGCCCTCCTAGAGACGGGGCCTTCTCCAAGTTCCAAGCAATACCACATTACGGCTACATGAAGCTCAAAATTCCAGGCCCCAAGCGGGATCATTACTATCTCGGCGACCCCCACAGAGTAAAAGCGACGCCGCTCGCCCTCGAATCCTTGTCTAAAGCCCTTGCGTAGAGGAACTAACCACACTATGAGCGAAGTCAACCAAGATGATGTCATCCTTGGTAAACAACCAAATTCTATTTCATTCAAGCGGGTGATGAAATAATCAAGTTCAAAGTACACCCACAGACCCGGCTAAAGTGGCGTCCATAGCGGCAAACCTCGATCCAGGAGATTGGCGAGGCTCTGCGCAATTCCTTCTGAGAAAATTGGGATATATCCTTTGACACCCTTGAGGACATGCAGGGGATACCCAGCGGCGAGGCTGGAACACAACCTAAACATACTAAAAGGGCTATCGTCCGTCAAACAAGCACTTCACGTTTCTCTAAACCCAGCGTCAAGCAATGGGCGAGGCGGCCAAACTCTTGGAAGTCGGGTTTATCAGAGACATAAAACACCCTTGGCTTGCCAATTTGGCCATGGTGCCAAATAAGGACAGATCACGGCACTTGTGCATCGATTTCAAAGACCTCAATAAATCCTGCCCCAAGGACCCCTTCCCTTACATCGAATTGACCAAATTGTGGATGCCATAGCGAAGACGCGATTAGCGGTGCTTCCTGAATGCCTATTAGGAGATATCACCAAATAAAGATGAAAGAATCTGACCGAGCGGCGACATCATTCATCACGCCTTACGTGTCATTCTATTTCAACATGATGCCCTTTGAACTAAAGAACGCCGGCGCAACATACCAGGGCATCATTCAATCATGCTTGGAGAAACACATAGGGAAGACCATCGAGGCCTACGTTGATGATGTGGTTGTTAAAACTAAACACGCCCGACGGGTTGGTAGACAACCTCCACGACACATTTGCCCGACCTATGGGAGTATCAAATTAAACTCAACCTAGAAAAATGTGTCTTGAGTTCCAGCCGGCAAACTCCTCGACTTCATCGTATCTAGCGAGGAATCAAGACCAACCCGGCAAAAATCTGAGCCTTGGAGCGCTTAGAGGTACCATGAGCTCAAACATGTACAAAACCAGCAGCTTGTGTGGCGGCATTAAGTTGCTTCATATCAAGACTTGGGGAGAAAGCCTTACCTTTGTATAGGCTATTAAAACAAACAAAGACTTTCAAATGGACCAGGAGGCTATGACGCCCCTGGAAGACATCAAAGCTCTCCTTGCCTCTAACGTTATCTTAGCAGCGCCAGGCATATGTGAGCCGATGATATTATACATCTCGGCCACAAACCAGGTGGTCAGCGTAGTACACATGGTCGAGCGAGACATGGAGGCCACAAGTTCTAGGTCCAAAAGCACGTTTACTCGTCTCAGAAGTCTTAACCCATAAGAGACGCCTACCATCACTATCAAAAGATAGCCCTCGCCGTCTTTATGGCCTCATGAAAACTTGGCACTACTTTCAAGAGTGCCGGTGCCCATGGCATCCAATGTCCCATTAAGTGACATAATTAATAACATGGTTGCAGCAGGGCATATGTCCAAATGGGGTATAGAGCTCCTACCTTTGAAATCACCTATCGACCATGCCGAGCTATTAAATCTTAGGTGCTCGCCGACTTCATGGCCGAATGGATGGAGGCCGAACTCCCTCGAGACTACAACACTTATTTGCATTAGACCATGTATTTTGGCGGCTCCAAAATGCTCAGCGGCCTAGAAATTTGGTAGGTGCTTACATCGCCCATAGGAGACATTATTAGTGTGTGCTACAAATTATGTACACCGACTCCAACAACGTGTCCAAATCAAGCCACGCTACATGGACTCGGGATAACGGTCTCCATGGGCGTCAAATGCTGGAGGTCAGGGTGATCTAACCTCGCCATCTCTACAAGTCAACGAAGAGTTTGGCCTTAAAAGATCTAAAGATGATGACTTACGAGTGCCTCCTTAGAGATTTCGGCCAGTTTGAGGGCTTGAATTCCATCGAATACCGAGATAGTAACCAAGCTGCAAATATACTACGCTTTGAATGGGCGCTAAGCGAGATAAAGTCCCGGATGACACCTTCCTTGAGCGGCTCTTTAAGCCATCCATAGTGCAGCAAGATGGTAAGGGAGCGTCGGAATCAAGCGACACCCGACAACCTAGCTTGCCGAAAGCGCCGGGCGAGGACATAATGGTGACTTGGCTATCTAAGGAAGACTTCCACACGAAGTCATGGCGATGTCGCACCATGGACGAGCCACTCCTAGCATACTTGCTCCATAAAGAGCTCCTCGAGGACCAGCCCGACACCTATTGGATTGTAAGGCAATCTAAAGCCTACAAGGTTCATGAGGAAAACTCTATAGGTTAAGCTCTGAGGCGTCCTCGGTGATGTATATCCGAAGAGGAAGGAAGATTATTACTTGGACATACACTCGGGCATGGCCCGGACAACATGCCATTTCTCGGACCTTGGTTGCAAGGCTTTCCGAGCTAGTTTTTTATTAGCTAACCGTGGGTGCCAGCGCTTCCACGTTAGTGCGGCATTGCCAGTGTCAAGTGTTTGCCAAACAAAGCCACATGCGCCCGTGGTTCTCCGCACTATCCCTATCACTTGGCCTTTCGCGATCTACGGGCTGAGACATGGTGAGAACCCTCACTGCGGATCAAGAAAATATATACATATCTACTTGTCATGGTGGACAAATTCATTAAGTGGATCGAAGCAAAGCCAATCACCTCATTTGGAGCCATCGATAATTCAGTGTTGGAAATATGCCCTAGAGGCAATAATAAAGTGGTTATTATTATATTTCCTTGTTCATGATAATCATTTATTATCCATGCTATAATTGTATTGACCGAAAACTCAAATACATGCGTGGGTACATAGACAACAACATGCCCCAGTGAGCCTCAGCCGGACTAGCTCGTTGATGAAAGATGGCTATGGTTTCCTAGCCATATACATGAGTTGTCATTTGATAGCAGGATCACATCATTAGGATAATGATGTGATGCACAAGACCAAACTATAAGCGTAGCATATGATCGTATCAAGTTTATTGCTTGTTTTCTCGCATGTCATGTATCATTTCCTATGACCATGAGATCATGCAACTCTAACACGGAGGAGTACCTTGTGTGTATCAAGCGTCCACAACGTGGCTGGGTGACTATAAAGATGCTCTCTGGTATCTCAGGGGTGTCTATTGAGTTGGCATGGATCAAGGCTGGGATTTGTCACTCCATTATGATGGAGAGGTATCTGGAGCCCTCTCGGTAATACAACATCACAAGAAGCTTGCAAGCATGTGACTAATGAGTTTAGTCGCGGGATCATGTATTCTGAGCGAGTAAAGAGACTTGCTGGTAATGAGATTGAACTAGGTATGGAGATACAAGCGATCGAATCTCGAGCGAATAACATATCATCGGACAAAGGGAATTGTCTACGGGATTAACTAAATTCTTGACATCGTGGTTCAACCGATAAAGATCTTACGTGGAATATGTAGGAATCAATATGGGCATCTAGGTCCTGCTATTGTTATTGACGAGAGAGGAGTCTTGGTCATGTCTACATGATTCTCGAACCCGAGATCACGGGCTTAACATTCGGTGGCGCTAGGGTAGTATTGAGATATTGATAGTGGAAAGTCCGAAGGTTGTTACGTAGTCTGGATGGGATCAGGGACATCACGAGGAAACTCCGGAATAGCGGAGTAAAGATTCATATATGGAAAGTTGTTATCGGGGTTAGGAAAAAGTTTGAGTTTCTTGATTTTGTACAGAGAAGGTTTTAGAAGGTTCAGTGGGGCCCACCTGCATGGGGACCCCCATATGCGTGGGTAGTGGGAAAGTCCCACAACCTTGGTCTAGGCGTGCCAAGATCCTCCTTAAAAGGAATAGTATCATATCCCAGGGGATAAGATCGGGATCCCTAAAGGGGGATAACGATCGGTGGGGAAGGAAAGGTGGGATTTCCTTCCTCCGCTGCAACCGACCCTAGTGCCTTGAAGGGCAAGCCACCATCCCTCCATGCCTATATAAAGGTGGAGAGGTGTTTGGGGCAGCCTCTCTTGACCCATGCCCGTTACCTCTCGAACTCCTCCCACGTTTCACGGTACGCGCTTGGCGAAGCCTGCTTGGAGTTCAGCGCCACCACCACCACCACCATGCTGTCGTGTTGGTTCTCATATCATCTACCTCCTCTCTCTACCTTGTTGGATCAAGAAGGAGAGGGGCGCCCTGAGCCGTGCGTGTGTTAAACTTAGAGGTGCCATGCGTGCTTGTGCTTGGATCGGATTGGATCTCGGCCTTGATCGACTACTCAAACCACAATCTCTAGATCGCTAAAGCTTTTGTCTGCAAGGGTATGTAGACACCACTCTCCTCTCGTAGATGTGCATCTCCTAGATTGATCTTGGTGAGCGTAGGGATTTTTTTGTTTCTCATGCAACGTTCATCAACATTGAGTTCATCGCAGGGGTTGTGCACCGTTATGGTATCCCGCATAGTCTGATCACAGACAACGTGACATACTTCATGGCCAAAGAAAGCATGGTGCACAAAAATGGGCATCAAGCTCGATTACGCATCCATATATCACCCATGATCAAGCGGGCAAGTGGAACACGCCAATGGACTAATACTCGGTGGCATCAAGCCTAGGCTAATACGCTCCCTTAAAAAGCATTTGCAAATGGGTAGAGGAACTTGATTCCGTCCTATTGGGCTTGCATACCACGCCGAACAGTTCCATAGGGTATACCCCATTTTTCATGGTGTCTGACGCCAAGCGGTACTCCTGCGATATCATACACGGCGCACCTCGGGTACACATGTATGAAGGCGAGAGTCCAAGCTAGATCGGTAGGATGCCTTGGGCGCTCTAGGATAAGAAGCGCAATATCGCTCGGACGCGATATGCCATTTACCGATGGTTGGCTCGGAGCTATCACGGTAGAGAGGTCCCGTAAAGGACTTCAATGTAGGAGACCTAGTCATGAGGCTTCATCGGAGCGAAGCACAAACTTTCCCTAAATGGGACATACAATTTATCATCGACCATGTCCTCGTTGGAGGTGCCAATCGAATTCGAGATCCGGACTGAGGCGTCTAGAACCCAACCCACGGAATGCGGCGGTACTCACGATGTTTCTACGGTTGAAACTCCAAACACTACTCACCTTACTTTTCCTTGTTTTTATGTTTTGACACCTGCGGGACATCCTTCTAATGACCTCGAATGCAAATCAATATGGCATCACTCTGCGGGGATCTGCTAACGTGACACTACGATCGGAGACCCTTGACAAAGCGTATGCGATGCAATAATCACAAACATTGGTGTAAAAACCCGTCAAAAGGTGCAAAACATTTGCGATGGCGGATGCATCAAACACGATTCAGATTTTGGTTGCGAGTGCGATGCATGGCATACTGTTCGATTAAATTAATTGTTTGCGATGAGGAGGAACAAAAGCGCAGCTACAGATGAAGGTGTGTGCAATATACAACCACGCTTCAATCGGATGAACTATTTGTGATTAGGCAACACAAAAGAAATGGTCGAGCGAGATCAAGGTGTATGCGATATCGGCATGCAGTTCACTCGGATGAAGCTGTTTGCATTGAGACAAAGAGCGAAAGCGGTTCAATATAACAAGATGTGTGTGATCCGCAAGAAACAGTGCATGTCGAAAATGTATGCGACGGTGATAATAACACAGGCGATTGCTTCTAATAAGATGCATGTGATATGCTATGTCTACACAACATCTATTGGCCATTGGGGACGAATGGTCATCGGATCGCCATAAGGATGCGAAGAGGCATCCTATATCGAGCAAGGACTAACTGTTCCACTAGTAGCTCATGTAAGAGAACTCTCAAGTTAAGTGTGCTCGGTGGAGCGGATATCGGATGGGTATTTGGATGGGAAGTTGTATTGATATTAAATTAAGTGATAGGATGGGTTATATCTGTCCAAATTAAATGACTGATATGACCGATTCCATGAGTTAATTTAACCTCGAGGTCCTTGTTTTTTATTTTTTATTTTATTTTTTAACACATGTTAAAGAAGGTCTACCGCATTATTTTTTGACAATGTGTATACATGACATACAATTGATCCATCCGACCTGTTTTGCGGCGGAATAAGCCGTGTGTGATGGGTGGCGCTTGCTAGTGTACAACCGTTTTGCGATTGATGAATTCATCACCGACGGGTTCCCTAGTGTGGTCGTGTTCATCTCATCATGATCTACTTCTTGTGCTAGCTCAATGTTCCTTATATGCTAAGTTTCCATTAATTGATGGAGTTTTATGAACCGCCACCATTTCCGCCATTTCCTCTTTGTTTCTAGCCACCCAGCGATATTGCGCATAAACCTAGGCGGCGGTACGCGATACGGAGGCAACAAGCGCAACCTATAGCACATCCACCTTTTCCAAGCATGCCAACCCACCAAAGCGCCGCCCTGCTGCCATCAACCTTGTCAGCGAGGAAAACCAGAAGGTGCCATGGCCCGTTGAGGCCACGATGCTCCTCGGCAGCGCAATGGATAGCCCGTGATCGCATCATCGCCAGGGTTGAGCGGACCCTTAGGCGCATATCGCTTCAGCGGCGTGATCAAGATAGGCATGTCGTGACGAGAAGCCTATGACTCGCCGCACAACATGATTGATGGTGCCCGCAAAGCAAGCTAAGCGCGTCCGTCTTGCGATAAGGCTGACTCGCCGCTGGCAAGACCGTTAGAGTGCCGCTGAGCGAGAAGCGCGATCGCCACACACAAGGCAAGCGGATCCATTGGTGCTTCCCTCGACGGCCAGGCGTCGCGGTGGGTACCGTCTGTCGAGTACCCCATTCCTCGCCGAGGAGTGGACACAAGCCCTGCTGCCGTACTTGCACGAAGCGGTCGCGCCGTACATGCGCCGAAGCCCGCCGCGGCGTTCGCATGGGTCGCGTTGTTAGCCTTGTCATGGCTTTCGATGCGTGCGGGCTGGTCGGTAGGCTCGACCGCCTCCTTGGACCAGGTGTCCACTTAGGCGCAATAGAGGAACATGGATGTCGCATCCTCGGTGGTGATCTCGGATGAAATAGCCAACTTGGGCTCGAGATCGCTCTCCGATGTATCATGAGCGTGACGTCGTATGGTGACGACGCCTACGAGTTGAACGAGCCAAGAGCTACCGTGAGGCAAGGGCTGCTGGTCATGGTCTCATGGATGCGTTTTATTTTGTTGAGTCGTTTTGGCGTGGATAACTATTTATTCACAGCAATCATAGTATTGCTCTGTTTATTGCTCTATTTTAATGTGTGTACTCTGTTTTCTGTTCTTATATATTCTATTTCAATGTGTATTTATACGCTTTCCATTCTGTATATGTGGATGATAACAGCTAGATTCAAATTAGTATACAAACACAGATATAAAATGGAATTACGTAATAGTACTACACACACACACACACACACACACATGTTCAAGAAATCTTCCGATTCACCGATTAATCTTCTAATTTATAAGCTAATCGGGGTGACCGATAAGATTATGCCTTATCTTTGCCGTTTATCTTTTGGACGATTTATCACTCGACAGCGATTTATCGGGAATTTACCGATAAATCATACCTATTCATAGCACTATGTTTGCAGAAACTATGTTTATTTATATTTTGTGGACCTTATTCACGAAATATGTACTATTGTCCTATTTTGTTTGTCATTATCACGAGGATTGAAGGCTAGAAATCAAGGTAACACTACATCAAATATTATTTTGGTGTTGAATATAGCATATTTTAGTGTTGGGAACCTAAGATTGGCAAAAAAATTATCCGATTAATAGTGGACCGATAAAATTGACTAATCGGCCAATTTCTGATTAATCTCTAATCCAACTGGCCAAGAGCGATAACGATAGCGATATCCTCAACATATATATATATATATATATATATATATATATATATATATATATATATATATATATATATATATATATATATATATATATATATATATATATCTGAGTCAAATCTATGCTAATATTAGCGAAATAACTTCATTCACCGCACACCGCTTCCGTGCTTTACGCTCATGAAGCGCCTTTGCATCATTTTGACGGCAAACCTTTGCAATGCTTGGGAGAACTAACTTCATTTTTCGATTGTTCATGGCAGCATTCTATAATGGAATGGGGTGTCAGCGGGATGATTCGATTTGTCTACGCATCTCATTTTAGCTTTATTCTTTACTGATTTACGAGGAAAATATACTATAGTGCTTACCGTCGTATTGGATTTGGCGGACGAGCTTTCTACTGTTACCGTTGGTGTTAGCGTCAAGTCACGATTTTTTGTGCTCGGATGTTGTTATTTAGTAGGAATTCTTTGATTGCATTCGTTTTAATCGGTTCGTTCACTCTATAACTTGTTAATTTTGAGTTAGTTTTCAATTCTTGGTATGTTTGGTTGTCGCGGGTGAGCTTCGTCACTCCTCATTCTTCTGTTGATTTTTTGATTTTTGCCCGTCCCAGCGTGTTTTAATATTGTAATTACTGTTGCTGTAGGTTTGAATTCATTGTATTGGGTATAATTGTC
>JAHHZJ010001040.1:0-36217 GCA_021437245.1 Aegilops speltoides | reverse complement strand
CGGTCTCAGATTGTATCAGAATAACAGGAGTTAGTGGTCACTTTACTTAAATTTAATTAGCTTTAATAGAAATTTATACTTAAAACAAGCAATGCATTGGCTCGCTTTTATCGCTGCACATGATCAACATGCACAATAATTAGAATTATTATTCTTAGGACGCATAACGATCAAGACATTTGTCGACTTTCACAAAGATAATACTACCAAGTTTGAATTGTTTGTTATGGTTGTCGTCCTTCCAGATCATCATGCCGTGTTTCCCAGCTTGCAAGATTCGTAACCAACAAATAATATCCAAATAATAAGTACAACAAAGATGCCAACACATCTCATTGATTCCCAAATTGCAAGATTCGTAACCAACAAATAAGATCCAAATAATAAGTATAACAAAGATGCCTACACGCCTCATTGATTCCCAGCTTGCAAGATTCGTAACCAACAAATAAGATTCAAATAATAAGTACAACAAAGATGCCTACACATCTCATCGATTCCCAGCTTGCAAGATTCGTAACCAACCCATTAGAGCCTTTTGATAAAGTGAATATCGGATTAAATCCATCTTGGCTAGCCATGTCATACAATCGAAGAACTTGGCTAATGCTCTTGACCGCCACAACATCTCGTAGTAGAGTATTCCTGTTTGCACAAAGATGTTTGCATAGCACAAACAAGGAGACAGAGAGCATGATTTCGCTTTTAGTTGAACCATTTTGTGCGCTCCACCAAATTGAGAGATGTTGCTTTGACCATTACAACATCTCAGAGTAGAGTATTCCTGTTGGTACAGATGTTTGCATAGCACAAACAAGGAGACAGGAGAGCATGGTTTCACTTTAGTTTAACCATTTTGTGCGCTCCACCAAAATTGAGAGATGTTGCCCACGTGACATTTTAGCCGAACCGCACAAGACACTCATTCCAAAAAAGTGTTTTGTGCAGCTTCACCAAAAGGTCACAATAGCAACAAGGTGAAATGGATATCCCTATCTCGCACAAAATGATAGAAAGTAAATAGTTATCGCCAATAAGAATATAATGAAACATATACAAAATGAAAAGAAGCATCTTAATTATGTTCATGGCAATCACGCAAGGACAAGAGAAATTTTAAACGCCAAGAATGCTTCATGTTACCGTAAGCATTACGATCAACAATGAGATTCCTCGATATGGGATTACTTTAATGGTGGCATTGCTTGTTTACTGCATACGAAATCAACAAAGAGCTAAAGAGTTGGTTTAAGGGCATGGGACCGTGGGGACACCAGACACTCAAGCCAGAAAGGAGCAACTTACTTATCATACTGGGAAAACAACAGAGTGCCATTTGTAACACAGCTTTAATTGCATCTTATCACCGGAGGCATTAGATTAACAATAACACCGTTAGACATGTCCCTAAGGTAACAAATGATCGCTTTATTTTACATGCGCCTTACAAAGAAAAGGTTGGTATAAGGACATGATAGTGGACGATCAAGACAATGTACCTACAAGGAGGCATAAAGTGGTGATGCCGAGCTTGTTCACGCTATGTGAGGGCAAAGAAACCTAACCCTAGAGACCTTTTACTATGTGAGGGCAAGAATCTAATCCTCGAGGCCTTTTACTATGTGAGGGCAAAGAAATCTAATCCTCGAGACCTTTACTATGTGAGGGCAAAGAAATCTAATCTCGAGACCTTTACTATGTGAGGGCAAAAAATCTAATCCTAAGACCTTTACTATGTGAGGGTAGCAAATCTAATCCTAGAGACCTTTACTATGTGATGGTAGCAAATCTAATCCTCGACATACTCGCTGACTTGTCCACCAGCCGCCACTTTCTATCCTTTTTTCAACCAATAATAGATCTGCACTTTATCCAATTTGTACCGTGTTTTCCCATTATTTCCTTTTTCAACCAAGAGACCGTTGGGTATCCTGCCTCTACTACTTTCACCATATTATTTCTCTTGAATCAAGTCCTAGATTCATGCTACAACTTTCCCCTTTCTTCGTTGTTTGAACAAAGCCCTAGATTCAATGCATGAAGTAGCTTTACCTCTAATAATACTAAAATTTGAGGTGGCTTTGGAAGAGCCGATGGAGAGAAAAGATGCACATGCGCACACGGGGAGTCAGGCAGAGAGCAAGGCCGCCAAGAACTTATACCGAGGGTCACCGGATGTTGGCGGCGACAGTGTCGATTCATGGACAATACGGCAGGAGGAAGAAGGGTCTGAGGACCTCCCGAGCCGGCGCCAGGTTCTGAGAGAACGGCACGGCAGAGGATGGGCCCTCCATAGCTGTGGGTTTCTCCTCGGGGCGATGACCGCGTGAACGATGCACCTTTAGTCCTCTACACACACCGCCAAGGGATCCGCCGGATCTGTGACCAGCAAGTGAGCAGAGAGAAATGTCGCTACCACTGCCTTGTTTATATTTGGAGAGGATGAGAGAATGAAGAGAGCAACCCTAGTAAAGCAAGCGCCAGTGCCCCTCAAGGCCCATATATAGTGGAGTGATTATCTTTTTCTCTCCACAACAAGCGCTTTCAATTTGTGTATGTGGCATTAAAGAAAAGAAACTCTCTATTTAAGGTGACTACTACTAATTCTACTTACTACTATAGTATTACTCGTCCCGGTTTATAGGTCCTTTTATAGTTTGTGCCAAATTTTGACTAAAGATTTAACTAACAAAATTTTAATGCATGTCAAGAAAATTATCTCATTGATTCAGATTTGAACATAGTTTTGAAAAATATAATGTTTGGTGACATGCGTGAACATTTTCTTAGTTTAATTTATGGTCAAAATTTGGCACGAAATACAATGGGGACCAATAAACCCGGACAGAGGTATTATTGTTCACTTGTGCTCCCCGCCCCTCCATTCATTGAACAACCCCATGGGTGAATAAACATACAGGAAGTATTGTATTTATATAGAACGAACAAGCTCGAACTATTTTTGCGTAGTTAAAAGTTGAGGGCGGGGCTTTTCCCGGGCAGTACGCACGGCAGTTTTCGGGTAGGCGGTTTGACAGAGAGGCGAGGAGGGTGAGCGAGTGGGGTTGTGCGATTTGATGCCGCGTTACTGCTGGAAAGACTTGTGATATGACCACTCACTATAGTCATGAATTATCGGCGCCCGATCGGGTGATGCCCCTTCCGCTCCGCCCTAACTGTGCATGACACGCCGACCTTGATGTCGGCTCTCCCACATGTCGGACTTGAGTAGTAAGAAGGAGCAAAGAATGATGCGGTATATACTAGTACTAGACTAGTACTACTTAGGTCGGAGAAAAGTAACCACGGCAGCCCAGTTGAACCAGCTGCATGTAACCACGGTAGCCCAAAGGAACCAAAGAATAGAAAACAATAATGTGGTGATATGGCCATAAAAACAATGTGCTACGGTCCACATCAGAGCATGTACAAGAACACCTCTTTGTTTGGATCCCTGAGTTAGAGCTAGTTTGGGTTGAAATAGCCTCAAATTATCAAACAAGAGGGGTTAGTTTGAGATAGTTTGCTCTAACCCAGCTAAAAAACTAGCCCGTGGAGAGGTTCTAATTGGGTTAGTTATCCCGGCCCACTAAAAGAGAACTAAAAATCTCACCCGCCCGCACTGCATCGCTCCCCTATAAAAATCTCACCCGCCCGCACCATATCACTCCCCTCGCACGACTCCTCTGCTCCCATAGGGCACGCCCCAAGCGCCGCCTCTCTCCCTCCCCGCCTCCGCCTCCGCCTCCGCCTACTGCCGCCGCCTCCTCCGACCTCAAGGTCGCCTCTGCCCCCCTTCACTACCATTTTTCTCCTCTCACATGCACGGGCGGCAAGATCTACTGTGGAGGTCGCGAGGGGTGAGTTTGTTCGTTCTTCTCTGCCTCACGGCCATATCATTGATCTTGCTTGCTATAGCACTAATTCTGATTTGGAAAAGTAGATCCCGATCAAACTTGCTATAGATTTATGGTGCACGATGGAATTGTTTGATGCTGCTTGAGGAGGTAATAAATCTTTCTAGAGGCCCAAAGATTCAGTCACCTTTCTAGGTATTTCAATTTCAGCTTGCATTATTTGTAGAGGCCCAAAGATTCAGCTCACCTTTCTCGGTATTTCAATTTCAGTGCTTGCATTGTTTCTAGAGGCCCAAAGATTCGGTTCACCTTTCTAAGTATTTGAGTTTCTGTGCTTGCATTATTTCTAGAGGCCCAAAGATTCAGCTCACCTTCCTAGGTATTTCATTTTCAGCTTGCATTATTTCTAGAGGCCCAAAGATTCAGCTTCACCTTTCTAGGTATTTCAGCTTCAGTGCTTGCATTATTTCTAGAGGCCCAAAGATTCAGCTCACCTTTCTAGGTATTTAAGTTTCGTGCTTGCATTATTTCTAGAGGCCCAAAGATTCAGCCCACCTTTCTAGGTATTTCAGCTCAGTGCTTGCATTATTTCTAGAGGCCCAAAGATTCAGCTTCACCTTTCTAGGTATTTTAGTTACTGTGCTTGCATTATTTATAGAGGCACAAAGATTAAGTTCCTGGCCGGCAAGCAAGCTGCCCCTGCTACCCATGCCGTGTTCGACCTCAACTCAAGAAGGGCTCAAGGCCGGAGGGGTTCCTGGCTTCTCCAGAGCGATGATGGTGAGCTCTCCCTCAAGGCGTGAGGGGCTCTGGCCCTCCCTATCGTGAACAACTTCCGTGATGAGTTAGCTCATTATTTGTTTCATGAAGTGTTTTTTATTTTGTGAAGCTTGATTGGCACTTGTATGTTTAAGGGATATCTCATTTGTATGGACAAAGTAAAAATTATCATGTTTTGCATGCTTGATTGTATAGATGGTTCGCTTATGTCAATTCAGAGCGGAGGAGGCCATGTAAGAGCCGCCACACCAAGAGGGTGCTTGGATCCAAGGGACTTATTTTAGTCCGACTAAAAATAGGGTCCAAAGTAGTCAAATGATTGAGATAGAGCATTTATTGTCAATCTAACCCTGCCATCCATACAACTCTTTGGTTTAGAGTTAGTTCAGGTTAGAATCTAACTCTAACCTCTAATTGAGTTAGAGTTCTCTCTCGCCCGGTTCATCGCCATCATACTTTCCCCATTCCTCGTGTTTTTAGTATCCTCATGAATCAAAGAGGCCCTTTTTTCGAAAAATCAAAGAGGCCCTTAGACCGGTTTAGGTCCGCCATTTTTATAAACGTGTTATGTCCAAAATTTATTGAACGTGTTCGCTTCCATGAAAATAATCCGTTTCATGTAGTAATTCATTGATCTATTTATTCTTCTCGGGGTTTGTATGTAATTTCAGAGGTCTCAAATGTGAAGTACCCCAAGATATGCTCCGAGTCGCATGCACAACGACCTCAGATGCTCTATGTCCCACATGTCGGCGGATGGGAGCACGGAAATAGCCTAGAGTACATATAGGAGGATAAATGCATGAAAATATGTAATGTGAAGCGAGTCATGATCTAAAAGTAGACCTAAAGTGATGATAGCTATAGGTTGCACGCACTCCAACTAGTGGTACTAGACATACGACTAATTTTTCCCTAAAAAAGAGGCTCAAGTGCTCGCCTCCTATTCTATAAACACGAGTCCCATCCGACAACAAATAGTCTGTGATTACAGCCTTCCTCCCTCGCTTTCTCTTCTACTCTAAGAGCATGGTTAATAATATAGCCACCGTGGCTATATGATGTTGCCATGTCACATATAGTCAAGTTTATACAATAGCTAGATATAAATATGTACTACTTTGTTGATACATGGCCCATTCCACTCTCTCACAAAGTACCTAGGAGCACGTGGTCGCACACGGCTGTTAACTAGTAGCCCGCTTCTCTTCTCTCCTCTCTCTCTTCCAAGTAAGAAATAATATAATATTTAATGTCTTACAGCCCGCCACATCACCTTATTGTACTTGCTCTAAACTCGCCGACTCGGTGGGTGGGGTGGGTTTGCTCAATCATGCCCCACCTCACAATGAAAATGTTACGATCGAATAAAGATGTTATATACTCCTCCGCTCATAAATATAAGCCTTTTTAGATACTACTAAATGGAATACATCATACGATGTATGAAGACATAGTTTAGAGTGTAGATTCACCATTTTGCCCGTATGTAGTAGTCACTTGCTCGGAATCTTTAGAAAGACTTATATTTGGGAACAGAGGGAGTACTATACTAATAAAACATTAAGGCCACGAGGCGATGCAAAGGTTGGTTACAGGAGGCAAGAAGAAGAGATGCATCCATCGACGACGCCCACCTCTCGACTCAGGCGCCGCCCACCGAACGGCGCTTAAGTAGCAGCGCCTCGTGGGCTGTGTCGACGTAAGCTTCAACAATGGCGCCCAAAGATTCCAGTCCACCGAAGAAGGCCAACGCTTTTCTCGTCTCGCTACCTTTGTAGTGGCTTATGTAGACGATTTCTCGAGACGGGATGTGGAGGTCGACGGTTTCTTGCATGGCGAGGCGCTGCACGGCGAGCGCGGCCTCGAGGTGCACATTCTTTGTCGCGACCTCTAGCACCTGCAGGGCCACCAGGGCTTGAAAGAGTTTGTTACCATGTAGGCCGATGAGGGTGGCAGGCAATGAGGAGCCTAGGCGCGCGGGCTGGAGCAGTACGGCAAGGTCATCAGCGCGCTTCTTGACGGCGGTGAACTTGCGGATGGACTTGACCATCATGTCATCCATGCGAGAGGCGGTTTACGCCGGCGAGGGCTATGATGCTCGCAATGCTAGCACCGCCTCGAACGCCTGACGGCGGGCCATAGGCCGGCGCTTTGATGATTTGGCACACCGATCGCCGCCAGCCCATCACCTCCATAGGTGCTTGTGGCTTCGTCACTTGGTCTTGGATTGGAGTGAGCAAGGTTGCACGAGACTTGGGAGTAGATGGATTGGAGTGGTGGGGCACCTTTATTATATGAGAGTCCAAACTTTGTTGCATTCACATCGCGGCTGGCTCTAGTCTCGCTTCTCCAATTAATTCCCGCATGTAATTGAGGATGCATCATCGACTGCTCAACGCCTCGAACCGCTACCCTCTTCCTCCTTGGCATTCAAGCACCTATGGACCTGGCTGATGACGAGGTGCCTATGGTGACTTCATAAATTTCAAGATGATAGTGTCGCGGCGTGTGCGCTCATAGGGTGAGTGTATGCGCTGTATATGAGCGCTATGCCTCAGACTGGTCAAAAAAACGAAATGCGTGTCAAAGAGAGACTAGTCAAGATACTCAATATTGTGCACCTCGGAGAGGCAAACGATAGAACTAGTGCGATTTATTTACGGTGCAGATTCACTCATTTTGCTCCATATGTACTCCGCCTCGTGTAGTCTAGTCACTTGTTGAAATCTCTAGAAGGGCAAATACTCCTTTCTGGTTTATGTATTATACTAGCAAGTAGTTGTACATACTAGTACAATAGTGGGCTCACATAGCAATTTTGTCTCATGCAAGAGCTCGCTATATGTGTGCTCCAATGTTCGCGAATCGCAACGCTCGGTTTGCGCTTGGCTCTTCGCCTCTTCGAGAAGACGAACAATGATGTTACTACTACTGCTTCTACAGTGTCGAATCCACTGCTGCATGTCCTTCCACCGCGAGCGAGATGGATAGCTTGTTGTGGAAGTACTACTACTAAGCAAAGCATGTCCTCGCTTATGCAGCAACCGCGGCGCATGGGCGAGGGAGAAGGCGGTAGTAAAATCAAGCTTCTCCTCATTCTACGAAGTTGACGCGACACATCATAGCACGTGCCCACATGCTTGCCTCTAAACTTGGCCGAAAGACCCGCAGGTACAATATATTTGCTGCAACCTCTAACATTTACCCACCACAAATTAAAATATATGTGGTCGATGCATCGCTCGATGCAGAGGCCGAGGAGTCCCCTTTTCAAAAAAACAAATTAAAATATATATTCCTATCTTGACCAGATGAGCGCAAACTACAATCACTGTGGTGACAGTAGGGCCGTAAGACTATTTTAACTTTAAAAACTTCGAGACGCCACATAGCATGGAGCCAACCCCAACGATTTTAATCTTACAGCACGGTACATGCTATCTAGACTACTCTACACATGAAACTACCACACGAGGCCCTGGCTGCGCTTGGCTCTTCGCTTCTTCGAAGTCGAACAATGATGGTGTACTATCGCACTAGAGGAGTACTACAAGACGCTTCGCCATCCGCACCGATTGAACTGCAGCATGTCCACCGGCAGGGGAGGGAGAGCGTGTGGCTAAAGCTTCTCCTAGTCTTGCCACCACCACGCCATGGGCGAGGGAGGACGCCCTATCTTTGCGTATGACAGGGCCCGACAGTGTGTGGCCAACTCGTCATACAGCCAAAGGCAAAAGTGCTTAAGTCCACGGGGAGAGGATAATCAAACTTCTCGCTGATGTACGAAGTTGACGCGACACATCAAAGCACCGCACTCGATATATTCCAATAAGTTGCGCTATCGATGACATTATAATGCATGCATGCATGCCGTGACTTTATTTTGATAGTTGATTTAATGCACCTTGAAGGATGGTTGTGCACGAGGAGGGCGAGATCATGCAGATCAACAGAACAGATTCGACGATGGAGCTCTCTAAGGTCTCGGCGGACCTCACCGTGCTCCATCGCCCTTGTGCCTCCGCCTTGATGCCTCTAGTGTATGAGGTTCAATACACCTCGCCGGGCCTCGGCTGATTGAGCAAGGTGCAGGTTTTTGATTGATGTGATGTTGATTGATTTCGCAGCAAGGCAAGGAGGGCACCGTCTCTGCGGGACTATCCGGGTCGAGCGCCGGAACCAGCGGCAAAGGCTAAAAGTGTGAGCGTGGCGGTGGCTTCGACGCGGCGGAACACGGCGGTGGACTCCGCCCTTTCGCCGGTGAGGGTGGAGTGCCCGCACGAAGGCTATGGGCTCTACGCCACTTAACACAAGCTCGCCGATCACCAGAGCAGTGTCCGCCGCGCTTCGCAAATGCCCTGTGCTCGCTCATGGCTACGGCGGCCCGCCGCCGTGCTCTACCACCACATCAAGACCGCGCATCCCATGCCCATGCATGTGATCCAAGACGGCAAGGTGCTCCACCGCAGTGCACTCGCCGGAGCCACGGCTCTTGTTGTTCATGGAGGAGGACCGCCGCTAGGCTTTTCTTGGTCGGCGGCATGCTCGACATCGGCGCTTTATCGCTGTGGTTTGCCGTCTCAGATCGAGCGGGTGTCCCCACCGCCGCACTACTTGGCCAAGCTATGGGCGAACGGTTCACGGGGAGCCCAAAGGCACGACCGATGCCGCTAAGGTGGAAATGGAGGTGACAAGCAGCAAGGATTCCAAATGACGCCGACGCAGTGAGCCGACCTTTCTTGATAGTTCCGCCTAAGTCACCGCCGGGCTAAGCTTGTGTCCCTCCACATTCAGATTGACAAGCTCACGCCCTAAATGTTTCGACAAAGGCCTTCGCTTATCTTAGTAATATGCTAATATAGGGATTACCTTGGTCTACTTTAGCTTAAGAAATGGTGGGTTTTGGTATACCGCAGCAATTACTTTGACATCGATCGAATTTCCAACAAATGAACGGATATTTTGTGTCTGTTGATATAAAGTTCCTTTGGGTAAGAGTACTACTTGTCATCAAAATGGATAAAAGGAGATGTATGTAGACGATTTTAGTTCTAGACACGCCTCTTTTATCCATTTTGATGACAAGCACTCCTCCGCTCCACAATACATGCCTTCCATTTGTCAAAATATAGATGTATCTAGACATATTTTAGTATATAGGTACATCCATGATAGAGCCAATCAGATGGTTGAGAACACTACAATTTGTAGCTACATATGCGTGTGTGACTCCCAGATGCAGAGGCCGGGTCATCATCCTCCTTTTCGAGAAAAACTGACGCAGGTGTGAGAGGACGAAAGGCATGCACCTCTTCTCTTCCCAGATAACGACTACTAAACTCAGAGTACAATTTTTGAGCTTATGACGTCACATTCCAAATTACTCCATGCTATATTGAATTGCAAACCTATTCACACCGATCACAACCTAAACGGTTTCCCACTTAGGAGCGATTAGTACCACGCTAGTATATTGAATTCCAAACCTGTTCACACCGATCACAACCTAAATGGTTTCCCACTTAGGAGCATATTAGTACCGGTTATAAATACTAGTATGCCAAGATGATCGCACATTCCTCCTCAACTCCTCATCCACAAAAACAAACAAGTCATTCAAAGATCCTTCCCTTGTGTCCGCCATGGCCGCCGTGAGTTCTGGTCGAGAGATTGCTACCAGGAGAGGCGAGCATGGAAGCGAAGAACAAGAGATGTCCCGCCACCGCGAGAGCAGCCGACATGTCCCGTCACAGGAAGTAGCAAAGACAGAGGTCCTGGCTGCACCATTGGCAAAGACGGAGGTCCCACCATGCCGCCGATGCAGCAGATTGGTCCGGCCAAGGCCGCTGAAGCAGCAGAGATGTCCCTCCACGCCACTTAATGCAAAGAGATGTCCCGCCACCATGCTGCAGCTCGGGAAAATTTCTCACGGCAAAGCGACGATCGCATAAGCGCATGCATGCGATCGCCCATAGCCGATGGATCAGATCTCCGCTTGGCGAGGTTGTAGGACGACGTGAAAGCCTCGTTGAACAGGCTGCCGCCATGCCGGCAACTAAGGGAGGGCAATGAGGATCCGGTCGAGCGCGACCTCGTTGAGGGAGAAGATCGTCCGGTGCGTATCAGCAGGAGCGCAGCAAAGGCTTTTGTTGAAGAGGACCGCGCCATTGTCAAGAAACTTATAGACGAGAATGACATGCTCCGCAACGAGCGCCAAAGGATGGTGGAGGAATCCGTGGATGTTCTCAAGCAGCGCCTTGAGGACACGAAGAGCTCATCGCCGCTCAGCCGCAGAGACTAGTTCCCGCGCCCACAAAGAACGATCAAGAAAGTAGAGATCAGCGAGCCGCATCCTTGTCTTCTTCTTCTTCGCCTTGTGTATTTCGGGCGAAGCCGCATGTGGCTTTTTTAATTATCTTTCTAATTATGTAAGACAATTAATCGCCCTTATCTTTCTCGTGGAAGATCAATGTTATGAGGCTGGATGAAGAAAACTCTTGCCGTGGCTGCACTCGGCGTTGTTGTTCTTCTAGTTGCAGCTAGGCTTCCTTCAGCTTCCTGGTTTCTTTTGATGTAATAATCGGTTTAGGATGTCGATTGTGTCGCCGGTTGTGAAATGTTGGGTTCTAGCGCTGATGTTTGGCCTTTGTTGGCCTCTTGGGATGTTGCGATTTCAACTGTACTTTTAGTCCTTCGTGTTAGGCTAGAGTTGTGCTGAACTTCGTGAATTGTGGTGGTTTTCAAGAATGAAAATCGGAAGGGCAAGCCCTTCTTTGATCAAAAAATCGCCCTTATATATTCATCACCTTTGCTATAAGTCGCAGAGATGCTATATAGGTCCGCGGATCTTACATCAAGATCCGTGCAGTCCGATTTTCTTTTTTCTCTTAAATCTCAGTGAGGAGACATAGCCACGCCATTAAACAGAGGCTCGAGATGGAGGTCAAAGGGCTCTCTCCCGATAAGCACGCCAGTAGGGTCTCGATCGCACGCCTCGTGACTAAATAGCTACCGCACGGCGCCCTAGCTAATAAAATGGGACGCGTATGCACGAAATGGTACTAGTAAGTAGAACGCCCACGGTTTCAATAATACTTGTGTTTCCGATTGTAACGTGACAAGACTTGTTCCAAAATGACTTTGTTGATTGTTAATGTGTGCCGCGCAAATCGGATCGCAAATTTACTATTAACATGTTGGTGCCATGTCATGGCACCAAGCCAAGTTTCATTATTTTCATGCGTGTTTTGATTTACAGAATTAAAAACTAAGTTTCTCAATGTTTCCAACCCAGCCACGACGCCTTAATTTTGAATTTCATTCCCATTTCTTGCATGGAACCTAGAAATTTACCCGAGGACACACATGTGATTTTTCAACCAACTTTGGTGCACTGGAACATGTGCTTGTATTTCAAATTTTAATTATGCACACAAAGGTGACATGTTCCCTCCGAGAACCACGAGCCTTCTTGAGAGAAGCTCCAATTTGCAAGAAGCTTATACCAAATCCTATTCGGCCAATTTTTTTACCACGGCATGGTACTACCATGAAATGACACCATGCCAAGTTTCATGATTTTAAAACCAAGTTTCTCAATGTTCTTGACCGAGCCACGATGCCCAGATGTTTGAATCTTATTCTCATTTTTTGCATGGGAGTAGAAATTCACCCGAGGACACAAATGTGATTTTCAACCAACTTTGGTGCATGGGAGCACGTGCTTGTAGTTCAAATTTGAATTATGCACATTAAATGACCAAAAACTCAATTAATGTGTAAATAAGGCCAAACGGCCGAATAATTCCAAAATTTAACAGGCACTCATGTAGTTCTATGTTGCCTTTGTAAATAAACTCAAGGGGACAACGATATCGCTTTTGCACTCAAAGGTGACACGCCCTCTCGTAACCACGAGCCTTCTTGAGAGAAGCTTCGGTTTGCAAGAAGCTTATACCAAAATTTGTTCCTATTCGGCCATTTTTTTACCACAACATGGTAGTACCATGACATGACATCCATACCAAGTTTCATGATTTTCAGACGTGTTTTGGATTTACAAGAATTTTAAAACCAAGTTTCTCAATGTTCTCGGCCGAGCCACGATGCCCAGATGTTTTAATTTTATTCTCATTTTTGCATGGGACCTAGAAATTCACCCGAGGACACAAATGTGATTTTTCAACCAACTTTGGTGCACGAGAGCATGTGCTTGTAGTTCAAATTTGACTTATGCACATTAAATGACCAGAAACTCTATTAATGTATAAAAAACGACAAACAAACCCGGAATAATTCCAAAATTTAACATGGCACTAATGTAGTTCTATGTTGCCTTTGTTAAGAAACTCAAGGGCGGGGGGGTGGCACGTTCCCTCTTAGAACCACGAGCTTCCAAATTGGCCCAATTTTTTACCACAACATGTTAGTGCCATGACATGACACCATGCCAAGTTTCATTACATGAATTTAAAATCTAAGTTTCTCGATGTTCTCAGAGTCATGACGCCAGATGTTTGAATTTCATTCTCATTTCTTCCATGGGACCTAGAAATTCAACCAAGGACACACATGTGATTTTTCAACCCACTTTGGTGCACCGAGCATGTGCATGCAATTCATATTTAGATTATGCACATTAAAAGTCCGTAAACTCAATTAATGTATAAAAGGCCAAATGAACCCGAAATAATTCCAAAATTTAACAGT
Source organism: Aegilops speltoides (assembly GCA_021437245.1). Classification (NCBI taxonomy): domain Eukaryota; kingdom Viridiplantae; phylum Streptophyta; class Magnoliopsida; order Poales; family Poaceae; genus Aegilops; species Aegilops speltoides. The sequence goes on along the minus strand of JAHHZJ010001040.1, from coordinate 22,868 downwards.
GGCACTCATATAGTTCTATGTTGCCTCAGAATAAAATCAGGGGAGGCAGCGATATCGCTTTCAAGACAAAAGGTGACACGCCCTCTCGAACCACGAGGCTTGTTGAGAGAATCTCCGGTTTTGCAAGAGGCTTATACCAAAACTTGTCCCAATTCAGCCAAAAATTATACGATGAAAACATGGTTTAGATTATCCCTAACATCTCGCTACCTAGACCAATAATGTACTATGATTTGAATTCAACATAAAATGGATACAGATATTTGAATTGAGAGCGATGGTACATGTAGTTCATAGTGAAATATGATTACTACTATATGCATGTCTTTTGTTATCAAGATAATATTTAAATTATTGTATAACTTGACAACAATCGATTCAAATAAGGAAAATTGATTCAAATTTAGTCCATATGGTAGACGATAATATATATGTTCACATGGTGGAGTAAAATGTTCATATATGATGGAAGATCAAAATGTATGACTACATCAATTATAAACCGCAAGGTCACCTAATGATATATTCAATTCAACATAACGTGGATTCAAAAATTGAAATTGAGATCATGGCATCTGTAATCATATAAAAAGGGACATTACTCTTTCTTTGGTGGGAATTGATTTGTTTTTTGTTGTTGTTGAGGGAAGTGCGAATCGATTTGGTACTGTGCAGGGTAATCATGTTCTCCCGATTTTTTTACATTTTTCTTGTAGTTTTTTCAATGGCATCTATAGCAATATAGTAAAAGGGGACATGACTCTCTTGTGTCTTGTATGATTTTTTTACACGTTAAGTTTGTTCTGCCGAACAAGGAATCCGCACCTTGTTATCCCGAAATTTTCAAGCTCGAGTATCTTTTGTCTCACCTGCTTTGAAACTCCCGCTTCTTCAACCTGCCGCGCCTTTGTTATCCCGAATTTGACGCCACAGAACTCCTCCTCATCCAAATCGCCTCCGCAGCCCAGACACGAAATCCCCTTCTACCCTCACCGAAATGAAGCTCCACATCACGGTGTCAAAACCGTGGGGTACGCTGGTAACTTACCCTACATTTCGGACAAGCGCCCCTAAGCTTGGCTCCCTCCCCTCGCCCTCCCCCATTCGCACACCGAGGCCGCCAAAACCCGCGAAACCCCACGCCTCTTCGCCGGCCTCCTAACCGCCGCCACCGGAGACTCTTCCTCGACCACGCCGCCCACCGCAATAGCTTGCCGCCCTCATCCACCGCACCGGATGAGGATCCATTGTCGATCTCATCGTCTCCGCCGGATCAGCCGCCTGGCCCTCCACCTCCAAGGAGCTGCCCCGACGCTCGCCTCGCCTATCGCGCCACCTCAATCCCCACAATACCGCCTTGACCTGCCCCACCGAACCGCAACACCTCACCAATTCCTCCGATGAAGCCGAGGCCAACTCGGCGCCACCAAGGAGGTTCTCGACTCACCATTGCATTTTATCTTTATTCGATCTCACGGGCTGCCGGTGCTCGATACCAAGAAGAGATGGTGTCTCCATCGACGGAGCCGTCGCCGGCCACATCATCCACGGCGTCTCTCCCCCATGTCGTTGCTTCCTCGGCAGCAACTTCCACAACGGCACTAGCTATAGCTATTCGCTTCGCTACCGCTGCGCTCGTTTGCTATCGGCCACGCCGCCGCACTCGCTTCCGCTGCTCGCGGCCGCTTTACTTTGCTTCGCCATACCGCTGCCATTGCATGACCTCCGCAGCTATAGGAGTTGCTGCTTAGCACTCGTCATGGTGCTACCGCACGACTTGCTCTCGCTAGTGCATTCCTCGCCGAAAGGCTCGCTGATTTAGATCATCGCTTCTCGCTACTAGTGCTCGAATGCCCTAAACATCTATTGCAATGCTCACATTAGTTCAATCAGTTTCGACAAGAAATTCAGTTTCGACTGTGAAGTTCATTTTCTTCGCTTAAGTTCAGAGTGAACAAGATTTACAAGATCCGTCGGAGCGCCGTGGCGCCGCTGATGCGCTTTTACATCTAGCACTTTTGGTGATGTATTTTACATCATCTATTGCGATGATATTAGGGTCCCACTTCAGATTAAAGTTGTCTGTCTTGTCATGCTTCAGCCTCGTCGCCAGACACCTTAGTGGAGCTGCTCCAACGACGGAACCGCCCATCACAAAGGAGCAAGACTCTCGCGCCGCTTCCAGAGGCCTCGGATCTTCTTCCGCCCGACAAATACACCAAAGATCATCACCATCCTCCACGTCCAACCCAATGATGCCGAGGTCCACAAGGCTATGCCAAAGAGGTTGTACACTTGTCGATCACTTTGTTTCTCCATTCCTCGTTTCTTCCAATTCATGTGAGCCAAACACCTGTGTTGATTGAAATCCTATGTTTCCAAATGCTTTGTTTGCACGTGCATTCCTATCCTATTCATGTGTTTTTCCCGTCCCTCGCTTATAGAATCCTCCAATTCTAAGGAGCCCTTACAGATTTACTTCATTTTCAAATTACGCCAAAGAAAACTCAGGTGTTATGTCCTCGCTTCCCGCCGCGTCATTATCCACCCCACCGAGGTGCACCATCGATGGTTGCTCATCGCAGCAGAGATCCCCCGCAGACTTTCTTTTCGCCGCCTCGATCATCTTCTCAAGTTGCCGCAGCCACGCCTAACCGTGATTACCATCATCGATCGAGCAGATGAACCCGAGGACTAGACAGCTCCTAAGAGAGGTCGCAGTTTTCGTGTTTGCTTACATTATACATCGGTTATTATTACCTGCTACTTTATCGCTCAATCTTGAGTTTTGAATTGCCCATGGGTCTCATATCGAGCCAAAGAACTAATAGTATCTGCTCACTATCCGTTCATCCGGGTCTTCTATGTGGTTCATGTTGGGTGGGCAACAAACAATAGATGATCCATTGTCTATCTTTTAAACCAAGCTATAATCACCGCTATCATTAGTTTTGGATCCATCCACTGCTTGCTACCATCAGCCTTGATTTTTGCATGCACCCTTAGGCCTTACAAAATCTAACTATTTTTTTATTATGCATGTTAGATATTGTACACAATCATATCGAACATGTAGAGAAAAGAGAAGACCGCTATGCGAATATAATGTCATGCAGACGCTGCCCATGGTGGGCTAAGTGCCCCCTCCCCGCATTTCCAGATTGTATTCCAGAGGAAGATAACTATTCAGATGGAGATTCGTATGAGCCACCATGCTTGTTTACCACCGAGGTGTTTGTTCTAACTCGCATGCTAATGTTGGTCATATCATGCATATGGCGCCTTGCATTGCTTACATTATACATCTTATATGTCATCGATTAGTTTAGATTTGCTTTGTGTGAATGCCACCTGCTTGTTTTATATCATATTTCATTATTCTTAATATTTGTCTTTTAGAGATTTCAACAAGTGACTACATACGGAACAAAATGAGTGAATCTACACTCTAAAATATGTCTATATACATCCGTATGTGGTAGTCCATTTGAAATCTCTAAAAGACAAATATTTAGGAACAGAGGGAGTATATGGGAATTATGCAATGCCATCTTCTTTAGCCGTGCATCATATACGTGAATCATGCAATGCCATCCTGCTTAGCTACCATCGATATGTGAATTGTATCATGCCATATTTTTTCCATAATGTGTTCCATTTGTCAACAATGTTTATACATTCATCTACTCTTCCTGCATCAGCCATTTGAGTCGGTCATGGAAAATCTGAGTGAAACAAGGTCTTTTGAGCAACAAGCATACCCGTCGATGCGCATTTCTTGTCGGTTACAGATAGCTCTCAGAGGAGGATTCAGAGAGATGACCAACAGATCCCTCCCCGAGGTGCATGCTCTAACTTGGCTGGGTTATATTGCTCATATCATGCATATGGTGTCTTGCATTGCCATGCCATCCGCTTAGATTAGACATGCTTTGTGTGAATGCCTCCTGCTTGCTTTCTATATCGATATGTGAATTATGCAATGCCATGTTTTTCAGCCGCTTATCATATATGTGAATTATGCACCGCCATGGAGCCGTGCATCATATATGTGAATTATCTCATGCCATCTTTTTTTCATTACGTATTCCATTTGTCGACAATCTATGTATATTGAACTACTCTTCATGTGTATCAGCCATTTGAGCCGTTATGGAAAAATCTGGAGGAAAACAAGGTCTTCAGAGCGTGCATGGTACCTATTGAAGCATATATCTCGATGGTTACAGGAGCTCCTCAGAGGAGGATTCAGAGACAGATGACCAATCCTATATCCCACCTGAGGTGTATGCTCTAAGTTGCAATGTTTATATTTCTCATATGATGCATATGGTGTCTTGCATTGCTTAGTTTAGACATCATATGCACAATATTGAATTCTATCTCGCTTAGTTTAGAGATCATACATGCGAAAAGCCACCGCTTAGTATATGAATCAATTATGTCAATTATATCATGCCATCCTCAGATACTTAGACAACATGTATGTGAATTATTTCATCCCAACCTATTTTAGAAAGACATCATATAGTTTTGTCATGTCATCCTATTTAGGTACTCATCATATGTTGAATTATGCCATTATATCCTATTAAGTTATCCATCATATATCTAAATCGTGTCATGCTATCCTGCTTAGTTAGGCATCATATATGTGAAATTGTGTCATGTCAGTCCCTGCTTGGTTAGACAACATATATGTGAATTACCACATCTGCTCATCATACAATGTATGTACGCTCAATTTCTTTTCTTGTTTATCAGCCATTTGAATTGGAGGGGTGATGGCAGATCTAAGGGAGCAAAACCCGTTCTTCACAAAAGACAAGCTACCCATCGATGCAGATAGAACCATGGTTGTATCGCCCACAAACTAGCCCCACCACACATAATCGAGACTCTTCCAGATTGCACACTTACACCGCTAGCAGAGAACCAGCTACAACCCATCTAACCGCAACCCTAGCGGATAGTAACCCACTTATAGTTGACAAAGCACCATGTCCACCACAGAGTACCCCACACGAGCAGTTTGTAAAGCTATCAGATTGCCCAAAGCACTAAGACCACCACACCTAACCCAAACTCCACGCTTAAAGTAGAAGACCAACTGTTTCGTGTCGATTCGTAGCTATGGTCCATACTCCTTTGTCTGTTGCATCACTATATTTACTCATACCAACTACTTTCAATTTGAAGGATCCAATTGAAACTCCAATGGCGCAATGTATGTTTTAAACCTATTTCTTTAATCGATTGTCGTTCTAACTTCTTGCTCTATGTTGATTTCAGTTTACGTTGTATAAACAGTTATGTTCTCATGTGATGCACATTACAAGTGTTGCCAATGCTGTGTAGTTTCTCACACTTATATTCTGTCTATGCTGCTGTGTCTTAAAAATATATGAGTTGAACCGTGTCTCTATCTTGATTAGGGAACATAAACTAGAATGACATGGACAATACAATGACCATAGTACATAGATATATGTTTGTTTCATGTTGTTATCCTGTCCATCTTACTACTGAACCGGTTTACCAAAATTAGTTTGGTATACTACAAGCTAAACCTGTGATGTGTCTGCTTGTTTCTCTTGTAGTATGCAAACAGAATATTGGAGAAGAGCACCCCACTATGCAATGGTAGAGAAAGTAATGCGATAAGGTTCAAGATAGTGAGACAACCCCGTTGGTCTCCAAGAAAGGTGATAAAATGATCTTGTAGACAAAGAAGAAACCCCACAAATTCTCGCGCTGATGTAGTGTTCGAAAGCATCGCCAAGCATCACCGCACAAGCTCTTCGAACTCGCCTCAATCACTTTGGCTTCTTCACCTCAGCTATAAGTCGAAAGGCATCAACATCTATGTTATGCAAGAAGTCAAGGACCGAGGAAGTCCCTCAGAATTCAGATGCGATTTTCTTGTGCAATGCAGCGCTGGAGGATTTAAGCGCCAAACAAGAGAAAGTTAATAAGCTTGCTAAGCATCTTGCCAAAGATTATGGGTACCTGTGATATTGTTTTTGAACTCTTCAAGTGGTTTCAGCTCGACTTGTTTTGTCATGCGCTTATATGCTCATGTGTTCCCTATATTTGCACCGGTGGTGAACTTTGATGCCCAAAGGATGTAATATGTAATAGCCGTGATAGCCTAGCATAAGTTGCTTGCTTATTTATTTCCTTGTTGTCTTGTTTATTTGTTTGCTTGTAGTCGCAGCTTTTTTTCCGGTTTGCTAGTGGCTACAATAACCTATTTTTTAAAACTAGGCCACAATAACCATGGGCTAATATTTATCAGAGGACACTCGCCTCCACGGGTCAGAGAAACAAGGGGCCTTCTATGGGTCAGAGAACAGAGGGCCTTCTACGGACGAGAAACATTGGGCCTTCTACGGGTCAGAGAAACAATGGGCCTCTACGGCCCTATCATCAATGGGCCTTATACGGGTCAGATGATCGATCACAAACATGGGCCAATAACAGCCGCATTATGGTCATAAACGGCTAGAGTTGGAATCGCTCGCTCATGGGCCACCATAACGGGCATCGTTAATAGGTTGTATTTGATGACGCTATGAAAACGCCCAATGTATTAACGGACCACAAACGGACCGATCAGAATCACGGCTGAATTTGGCCCACAAACGTAAATTACAAGAACGGGCCGTAAGTAAATGAATGCTCAAATGAGCCCAAGAATAAATGGGCTCGAGAAGGCCGAAGATAACATGGGTTGGAAACGTCCAACCAATAACAGGCCATTAATGGGTATAAAGTGATACATCGCTCATTACGGGCCGCCACCACGGCCGTTAATGGGTCTAAAGTGATACACTGCTCATTGCGGGCCGCCACCACGGGCCGTTAATAGGCCAAGAGTTACATAGGGCCTCATATGGGCCGAAGACGCCATGGGCCATACATGGGCCGGCGAAAATGGGCCGAATCATATTGATGGCCCAGATGACGCCATCGGGCCTAATTCGTAGGGCGAATGGCCTTGGGTTAGCGGGCTATAAATGGGCTATACGCAACAAAGCCGCTAACAAGTTTATGGCCGCCCGCACCTCGACCAAGTCAAACGGGCCGCCTTTTCACGTGAATGGGCCTCATAGGTCAGGCCACGGTCGACGATCATAGGCGCCTTCGTCCAATGAGTGGATGACATCCGTCCCAACAATGAGCCGACACGAGTTTCTCCAGCCAATGACGATTTTACACGTGGAAAATCCCCATTGGTCGGGCTTTAACGGGTTATCGGATCCAAAACCCGACCCGATAGCTTAACGGCGCCCGCTACGGTGGATGCCACGGGTCGTCACCTTGACGAAAGCACTTCGCGGACGCGGCGATTTATCGTCATGGAAGTGGACACTTCCGTGATGATAATTTTGGTAATGTCATGGAACACTTCTACGACAAAGACAAGTATGACTATCTTGATTCTCCATGAATTTGTCATGGATGTACATGCATGACAAAAACGCGACCCATCGTGACAAACACGATCATCACTAAGTGTATTTTTGTAGTGAAGGTAAAGATTTATATATGGAAAGTTGTTGTCGGGGTTTCTGAAAATGTTCAAATTTTTTGGTATTGTACTGAGAAGGTTCTAGAAGGTTCCAGAGTGGGGCCCACCTGCATGGGGGACCCACATGAACGTGGATAGTGGGGAAAGTCCCCACAACTCTGGTCTAGGTGCACCAAGATCCTCCCTTAAAAGGAGTAGTATCATATCCCGAAGGGATAAGATCAGAATCATAAAAAGGGGATAGCGATCGTTGGGGAAGGAAAGGAGGATTTCTTCTCCCCTTGGCCAACTACCCTAGGGCCTTGGGGAGCAAGCCACCAACCCCTCCACACCTATATAAAGGTGGGAGGCATTGGGGCAGACTCTTCCACCCTTGTCTCCTCCCTCCCCTACATCTCCTCCATCTCGCAAGTGCTTTACGGCCATGCCGCCGATTCCACCACCACCACCACCACCAAGCCGTCAGAAGAGCTCAGTCTCGCCTACCTCCTCTCCTCACTTGTCGGATCAAGGAGAGGATGTCGACGAGCCGCATATGTGCTAAACTTGAGGTGTCATCACCGACATTAAATCGGCAAGATTCTTGATATGGGGGTATCCAGCCCTGTGTGTCTGCGGCCCACCACGTGGCTCCATCGACGGCCTGGTATGGCCCGACTTCAGCATCAACAACTCAAGACCCTCACGAGGGGCCAAGCCTCACGAGGCGAGCAACGCCAAGAACCCCGAGGGGATCAGCCTCCTCAGGCTAGCTCCCGAGGGGCGGAGAGTTCCATGTAAGGTTTACCTCACGAGGCTCAGCTGACGTGAGCCATGACGACCGGGGCCAGGCAGGCGCCAGGCGGGTGTAGCGCGCGGGTTTCCTCTTCGGTGCAAAGGAGGCAAGCCACATGCGCAGAGTCCCGAGGAATCAGCCAAAGGTTTCCATTCTGGTGCAACAAGACCAAGCCCACCAGGACGGCAGGACGGAGGTCATCGATGAGCCCACCGCTGGCCAGACTGAGGCCTTTCACAGAGAAGGCTACTTTTGTCGATAAGTCAGTACTACTTGTCCCTTTCAAATCCGGGCTGTCAGGGATCCTTCCACCAACATTTGGGAAGAGGACCAAGGCCACTATAACAGGACTTAGCCACCACCGAGAGGGGGGATCCATTCTCATCCGACCACCTCACCAGCCTCCCCGAGCTCAAGAACACCTCCTCCCGAGGCCGCTCATCCATCAGATTAGTTCATCTCGCCCTCCGAGGCAATCCACCAAAATGCTAGAGTAGGGTATTACACCGCAAGGTTGCCCAAACCAGGATAAACTGTTGTGTCTCTTTGTCTCTTCGAGCTTGTCACGCTAGGCTTAGGAGGATCGCGAGTAGGCAGGCTGGGTAGGTTGAGATATGTAAGTGCATCTAGTGCCCCTTAGTGATTTTGGTGTATTGAAGACTTATAGGTTAAGGGACTGATGCGTTTGTGAGTGTACACAAGTCTATAAGTCTATGAGGAGTTCGATATTTACAGAGAAAGTTGACCCCTAAAAATGGAGTTCTTCAACTGAAGACTTTGGATTTCTGAAGACTTTATGAAGACTTTGAAAGTGAAGACATTGGTGTAACCTTGAAGACTTGGTATTCATTCGAGGAACATGAAGCGTGAAGACTTTTGTTTTGTAGTTTCATTTTCTCTTTCTTGAGTCATAGGAAACACCGTACTGTTAAAGGGGGTCGAGGAAATGCTAAGGAAAAATTTCCATGTGATGCTCAACTCAATATCCTACACCTACCAATCCTTTCGAGTGAAGCCATTGGAAATCTCATATAGTTCACCATATTTTCAAAGGATGAGACGAAGTTCTTCTGGTCTCTGAGGAATTTGTTCTGACTGAGGAGTTAGGAAATCGCCAGTGCGAATTGCCTACATAGTGAGGAACATGATAGCCCTAAGGAATTTGAGAGTCAAAATTCCGACCGTTGCTATGCTATGCGCCAGCTGTCCCAAAATATCTATCCACCTAACGGTCATATCACATAAGGGCATTTATGTCTTATCATGTCGGTTACCCCTAGGCTATAAATAGTCGCCTCTTCAACCACTAGCTAGTTGGCTGCTCCGAGAGAAACCGACACTTGTCAATTGAGAGCATCCCATCCTCCGAGGACTTTGAGCGAAAATCATCAAGTGAGGAAAACCCAAACCCAACACCTACTAACCCAAAGTTATTGAGCATCATCAAGAGATTGATCCTCGTGGATCCGACGCTGCTTCCTTTGAAGATTGTGCTTCTTCCGCATGCTTAGGCATCAAGGTCTAGAGCATCCAAGAGGAATTGTGGATCGCCGAGTGACCAAGTTTGTGAAGGTTTGAAGTCACCAAGACTTACCACGAGTGATTCGGGCGAGGTCTGTGTGACCTTAGCTCAAGGAGAATACGGTGAGGACTGTGTGTCTAGGATCTGTGTCCTCGAGTTTAAATATCACCGCTTCCAACCAGATGTACAACCGAGACAAATAGCTTGAACTGGTCTACCAAATCATTGTCTTCACCGAAGCCATCGTTCTATTTACTCAACTCTTTCATTTCCTCATGTCTCGTTGTTATGTGCCTGTTCATATCTGCTTGAAGATTTTGATCAAGACTTTCTCAATTTCCTCGCCCAATTTCTTCACCGCTTTGTCTTCTTTCTTGTGTTATCATGTGTTTACGCTTTCAGACTCGGCTTGTCTTTATTTCATCATGATGACTATGCTTGTGTTCGTTATGTTTACTTCGAGTACTTATTCACATAACTAGTTCTTCATTTAGGAATTTCCTCACCAAAGAAATTCCTCAAAGAAGAATTCATAAAATCGCCTATTCACCCCCTTCTAGTCGATATAACGCACTTCCAATTGGTATCGCATCAAGGTACCTTTGTTCTCAGGGATTTTGGTTTAACCGCCTCGGAGTTTTAGTTATGTCGACTCAGAGGTGAGGGAGTCCTCGACTAGGGGTGTCCGGATAGCCGACTATCATCATCGACCTGGACTCCAAGACTATGAAGATACAAGATTGAAGACTTCGTCCCCATGTCCGGATGGGACTTTCTTGGCGTGGAAGGCAAGCTTGGAAATACGGATATGTAGATCTCCTACTATTGTAACCGACTGTAACCCTAGCCCTCTCCTGTCTATATAAACCGGAGGGTTTTAGTCCAGAGGACAACAATCACAACAACAATTATACCATAGGCTAGCTTCTAGGGTTTAGCCTCCTGATCTCGTGGTAGATCCACTCTTGCACTACCCATATCATCAATATCAATCAAGCAGAGTAGGGTTTTACCTCCATCGAGAGGTCCCAACCTGGGTAAAAACATTGTGTCCCTTGTCTCCTCGTTACCATCCGCTTAGACGATAGTTCGGGACCCCCACCCGAGATCCGCCGGTTTTGACAATCGACATTGGTGCTTTCATTGAGAGTTCCTATGTGCCGCCACGATCAGAAGGATGCCTCTTCCCGCCTTTAAAGACGGTACCATTGCCAAAGGAGCTTTGGCCACGCCAAACTATCCGCTAGGTGGTTTTCTTATGACCACCGCTCGCCGCTGCTCGACGATGACCTCTCGTCATCAAAGCGATCTTCGCTACCGAATTCACCGAGCAATGGATCTCGAGTGAGCTCTTCTCAGAACGAGCTCTTGATCGTGACGCTACTCGGGGTCTCTACAGACTATGATCCGATTGGGCTTAAAACCGATCCGAGAGAGATTAACTCCCCAGTTATCCACCACGCTATGTGGTAGAGCAACAACGCGCGACTTCTTCTTCAGATAAAGACCAGCTATGTCCGGACTCGATCCTCCATGCCGGATTCCCATGAGGGACGGACGCCGATCAAGCATCAACCTAAAGTCGCAAGGGACTGCACTCATTGGACAACGCCCAAAGAATCCAAGCTTCCAAATTCGAAACTTTTTCAGCCCTTGAGCCTCAAGTTGGGCAGGTTTCGACCCAATTCCACCCACCCACCCAAACATATGCGATCTATCTCAAACCGCAAGAGCCCAATAAACAAGACATCATTATCACCGATTCTCCCGTTATGGACAGGATAAAGGACTCGCCGTGGAGGAAAATGCAATTTCAATTTTCTCGCAACAATTGCACGGACAAGGGAATCTTGAACGCCGTAAGTCGTCACGAAATTACACGCCACGACTTGACGCCCATAGTACGAAAAGTACTGGCGATGGAGAGTGTTCGAAAACCAAAACTAAGTTTTGGGACAATCCGCCCCAACACAACCCTACATCAAACAAAAGGGTGCATCATGCTCAGCACCCGGACAAAACCAAAAGCAAAAACCCCATAGAGGGCATGGAATCAGCATTAGAGGGATGGCTCACGGACCTCGTAAAATTCATAGTACAGAGGGCGCCACTCCAACACATAGCCTTCGAAAGCATGTTGATACCGTGGCAGCCGGCCAAAAGTGGCTAAGAGCTTTAGCCCCGGAGAACCACCCCAATAGTACCAAGACAAGATAACAAATTTCAAGACTTTTGCATCAAATAATATGCGAACGAACAATCCGCAGCCTCGCCAAGTCTACCAAGTAGCAACAACAAATCCATGGAGGACATGGCTATCACCTTCAACGCCAAATTTAACCTAAATTCAACAGCTCGAGCACCAAACAAGATTGGTCCTCAAATTCAATAGTGGACGGTTTGCCTTACCAAGGTACTATGGATGGCGGCAGCGGATTAAACCTCATCTATGAGGAAACCTTCAAAATGGAAATAGATCGAGCCGCATTGAGCTAAGCAAAGACAACCTTTAGAGGAATAATCCCAGCCAGAAGCACGCAACAGAAAAATCACACTTGATGTGGTGTTCGCTCACGGACAATTACAGTCCGAGGAGGTCACATTCCAAGTGGCCCTGCTCAGCAGCGGATATCATGCTTTATTAGGGCGAGAGGCATTCACAATTTTCCAAGCCATACCCCATTACGGGTACATGAAGCTTAAAATGCCCGAGCCCAATGGAATCATCACTCTTGTCGCTGATCCGACATAGCATCACACACAAAAACAAGACAGCCGACTAGCCCTAGAGGCACTATCCTAAGCCCTAGCGGCAGAGGAACTCATCATCGCTGCGCCCACGGTGAATGGGACGATGTGATACTCGAGAAGAGATCCAAGTCCACCTCTTTTAAACCAAATGATGATATAGTCAAATTCCAGTCCATCCAATGACCCCACGAAGACGGCCTCCATTAGGGCACAATTAAACCCCGATGTAGACACCGACTACGAGAATTCCTTCGGGAAAATTGGGACATCTTTGCTCGCACCTTCAGATATGCGAGAATCCCACGCAGATTAGCGTAACACAGCCTAAACATCCCGAAGGATTCAAGCCACCAAACAGTTCTTCGGCGATTTTCCCAACCCAAAAGACAGTGCAATGGAGAGGAGCTAGCTAAACCATTAGAAGCCGGATTCATCGAGACATCAAACATCCGGACCGGTTAGCAAACCCGTAATGGTACCCAAAAGGACAAATCGGCGCCAGGTGTCGATTTTAAAGACCTTAACAAGGCTTGTCCAAAGGATCCTTTCCCTTCCCCGATCGATCAAATCATCGATGCTACCGCAGGGCACGATTCATTGTGCTTCCTCGACGATACTCCGCTACCATCAAATCAAGATGGCAGAGGCGACAAGCCGCAATGGCATTCATTACTCCATACGGACCATTCTCGCTTCAACACAATGCCCTTCGACTCAAAACGCCGCGAATATATCAGCGCGATGATTCGTATATGTCCGCTACCCAGACGGCAAAACAAAGGAGGCATATGTAGACGACGTGGTCGCCAAGACCAAACACGCCGAAACTCTAGTAGATGACTTGAGGCTCACATTCGACAACCTCCGAGCATATGACATTAAGCTCAACCCGAAAATGCTGCTGCGCATCAACCGAAAGCTCCCGGGCTTCATTGTATCCAGAGAGGAATTGAAGCAAACCCAGCCAAGATCCGAGCTCACACAATTGGATATACCAAAAGACCTCAAACAAATACAAAATTAATCGATGTGTGGCAGCTTTAAGCCGCTTCATCTCCTGCTTGGGAGAAAAGGCATTGCCTTCTATCGCCTCCTCAGATCAACACTTCGAGTGGACGGATGTCGCCCGCCGGATTCAAGAAATAAAGGCCATATTGGCAACAATCCGTCTCCGCCGCGCTTAACCTGGGCGAACTGACAGTTATTATATATCGCGCAACACATCAAGTTGTCAGCCAGAGTGCTATCGTTTAACGAGAAATGTATGACACAAATTCTCTTCAAAACCAAGGTACTACGATCCACCGCCTTAACGCCATGCAAGTCCCGATATCCACATTATCAAAAGATAGCGACGCGTGTTCATGGCATCCCGAAGCTGCGACACTACTTTCAAGAGTGTTCGATAACAAATACCGCCCCAAGTACCTTCAACGACATTATAAACAACCGCGACGCGACGGGCGGGATTGCAAATGGGCCATCGAGCTTTACCATTCGACATAACTACAAACCACGGCGAGCTATAAAGTCGCAAGTTTTGGCTGACTTCATCGCCGAATGGACCGTTTAACTCCCTAAAGAGTATGGCGATACTCCAATTGATCATGCATTTCGACGGCTCCAAAATGTCGTCGCGCTTGGGGTCAAGGCGTCAGATGATGTCCCCAACCGAGACACACCAATACATACTTCAGATAATGTACACGACTCCAATAATACAACCGAATATGAGGCCCTTCTACATGGTCTCCGGATGGCAACCTCCATGGGTATTCAACGCCTAGAGGTGCGTGGGGATTCAAACCTCGCAATATCCCAAGTAAACGGAGACTTTGACGCCAAGGATCGAAAATGGCAGCCTATCGCAACGCCGCCTTAAAAATGTCACCGGTTCAAGGACTCAATTCCACCATGTAGCCCAGATAATAACCAGCAGCCAACGGTTGGCACGACGGCGCAAAACGCGACGCCGCCCCTCCAAACATCTTCCCGAGCGCTTTTTAAGCCATCCCTATTATGGGAAGAGGAGTCCAAATAACAACCCGAACCAACCGCACCACCCAACACGTAACATCCTCGACACAATCGATGGCTCACCAATGAAATAACACCTTCAAATTCCACGTAAATAATGGCAATACACTGCCTCCGGACTTAACCATTCCGCCTACTTAATTAGGGCAGAACTTCCCAAGACCAAAATGAGGCCCGCCAGATAGTTCGGCGATCTAAAGCCTACAAGGTCCATGAGGGAGAGCTTTATAAGAAAAGCACAACCGAGTCCTTCAAAGGTGCATCTCCAAGAGGAAGGGCTAAATCTGGCTGCTGAAATTCACGACTAGGGCGGGCACCACGCCGCAGCCCGGCCCTTGTAGGCAAGGCCTTCCAGACAGATTTTATTGGCCGACGGCCCGGCAGATGCCAGACTTAGTCCAACATGATGTCTGGTGCCAGCTTTTGCTAATCAAAGCCACATGCCACCCACCGCCTCAAAACTATACCCATCACCGCCGTCATGTCCGGGGCTTGACATGGTTGGACCCCTTAAAGGGGGAACCCACAAGCAAAAATACCTATTGGTCATGGTGGACAAATTCACCAAATGGATAGAGGCCAAGCCGCTTAAACGGCCGAATCCGACCAGTGATAGACTTCATATCCGGGTAGTACACCGCTATGGCGCCCCCACAAAGATCATCACCGACAACGGCACAAACTTCATGGCCAACGAGGTTAAACTCGTGCAAAAATATGGGCATTAAGCTCGACCACGCTTACATCTATCAACCTCAAACCAATGGTCAAGTCGAACGAGCAAATGGTCTAATCATGAGCGCATCAAACCCAGATTAGTGCGGTCCTCACGGAATCTAACACGACTGGGTAGAGGAGCTCGACCAGACTGGGGCTGCGACCACGCCAAACCGCACTACCGGATTCACACCATTCTTTATGAGTATACGGCGCAGAGGCGCTTTTGCCTCGCGATATAATTCATGACTCACCTCGAAAAGCGCATGTACGAAGAAAGAGAAGCGAGTTGATCGGCAGACAGCCTGGACGATTGGAGGAGGAGCGCGACGTGGCAAAGGCTCGCTCAAGATTCTATCGCCAGCAGGCTCAAGATATCAAAGCGCAGAAGTACGGGCTAAAACTTACAATGTTGGCGAACTAGTTCTACGCCGGACAAGAAAAAGGACAAACTCAAGCCCAAATGGGAAGGTCCTTCATCATCGATCAAGTCCTGACCAGCGGAGCATACCGCTCAAAACGACGGACAACCGACTCGAGCCGAACCCATGGAACGCAGCCCGCCTCCCAAGATTCTACGCTTAGCGCCGACTCAGAGTTCGCCTCCTTCCTCGTCCACATTTTATACTTCAGTTGTCTTTTGTTTCTCTTCTCCTAGGCTGATTTGGCGATTGTTCAAGACACTTGACGTGCTACTGTGACTCATTATACTCGGGGCTTTTTAATGTGGCTTATTTATACGGGCTTTATGCCCAACACATGTGTCAAACTTCCGTGATGTACCTATTATTCACCATTATATGCATCGATATGACTTAAGTTTTGGCCAAGCTTAGGTTGCTCGCCTCTGCTTACCCCCCACGCTCCCAATTGTTCGGCTAGGAGGTAAAGGAGCACCTCTCGCGATTGTTATCGCTGGTCACTTGGATGTGTACCTCGACCGGTGAAGCCGAAAAGCTAGCGTTTTAAGGGAATATTCGGTCATGACTTGAAAGATGATTTTTCATTTATTTATTTATCCGCCCTCAGATGTTTTCCTCGCTTTTTTGCAGTCCCGACATGCACTTTAGGGCATGCCTCCCAGGAAAGGAACCCTAACGAACTATTCTCCCCGAAGATGTTTCTACTAACCATGTAATATAACATAACTAGTTGGGCACTTGTCCGATAAAGCACTAATGACCCCTACGCTCTGGTCTCCATGCATGCCCCGGTTTTTGCATAACCGCGAGGGTATTCTGACACACCCTGACTGTTGGGTCCCGAGGTTGAAGCAAAAGGTCCGCAAAGACAAACGATCTACAATCCAGCTAGAAGGCATTATACATGTCATTTTAAAAATACATCGTCACACCGACCGATTGTATCTCTTCAATCCCATCTAACAAAGCTATCTAATTTACAGCCTGCTGGGAATACTTTAGCGCCAACTCTACTTGGCCATACACTAAGCTCACAAGGATCTCCTTCCCATCGGGCCCCACAGTCCGACTCGCCATGTGGTTCGGATCCGCCTTTCTTGTACCGCTGCCTTCACCATGGCCCAGCCTCCTCGCCTTGACGACAGTCGATATCTTCCATAGACGGAAGCTGCCACCGTTCCCTCAAGCCCGCAAGCCTCCAAGACCTCGTAGGGAGACGGACGGCCATAAGGCCTGGCGACGCCACTCATCGCCCGCCAACACGCTCAGGTAAGCAGCAGCTGAAGTTGGTCACCCGCTGAACGGGCATTTCCTCAAGCAGGCTAACCTATGAGCACACCCATGCATACATTTCTTTTAAATCGACTTCCTCAAACTCTTCTTTTCAAAAGAGTTTGCTCAAGCACTTATCAGATGCCGCGACGGTCACCGATTCTCCTTCACGGAGCTGCATACCGGGCCCAACACCTTTCAGCTCTTCTCCAAGCTGGGTGTGGGCATCTTGGAGTTTGTTCCTCCTCCCACGCACCTTCATAAGCACCTCTCGCACGCCTTCACAGCAGAGGCTGTTGCTTGTCCGGATCAAGTCCAGCAACATCTGCAATATTATTGTTAGACTTATACGCACACCGCACACCGCTTATCTTTTTGAAATATGTGTTACCGGAGGGGGTCTCTGTGTCTCCTCCTACGGCGGCTAGTGCGGCCTCAAGTTGGGCCTTGCACTCTTGTAGCTCCCGGTACAATTGGGTATTCTTCTCAGAAGATCCTCAGATATCAAATGATCCTAAATCAGCTTATTTTCACTACTTTAAGTCTCGGGGCACTGCATATACAACTATTAAAACTTTTACCCGATATGTCTTTCACATACTATTCCGTGGCTCGGGTTAAACCATCTTGAGCGGCACGGAGGTGCTGCCTCCCACGTTAAAGGCATTCAACGCCCCGGGAGAAACACGCACACGAAGAACTGTCCGGGCGACGCTCAGTGATTCATGGCGCTCCACTGCACTGTGGTATGACAGCTCGTCAAGATCCTCCATTGAGGAGCATCTCGCTCACGCCACGCCGCCCCCCTCTGACCAAGTGTTGAGCCCGCCGGCGAGGCTTGGTTGGCAACCTCTCCGCACAACCCGTGAGCGCTTTTCTCCGAAAAGTCATGAGCATCAATATACTTCACAGGGTCTTTTCCTTAAAAACGGTGGCGGTTTTATCAAGGCGGGCGACATTTCACCGCACCGCACTCTCTTCCGCTCACAGCCGAATCTAACCCTGGTTGGTCACCGCCATGGATCAACTTCCCGCTTTGAAGGCACCTCCCGTGAGACGCTCGCTGGTAAGCGCGCGGTCGTAAATAAGCACGGATTTAAATAATGGTGTCGGGCTCGTCATAGTTACCGGGAAGCCGGAGATAAACCGGGTAGTCACCGAATGGCGACTAGAGCATTGTCCATGCTAAGTTGGTGGAACACCCCGTCAATTAGCTCCACCTTTATGTCCGGATCCTCTTCGGAGGATTTGATCAAGGATCTTCCTAGATCCTTTCGTTGTGGAGCCGACTGTATGCCCTCCACATCCCGGCAGCAGCTCCTCACAAAATCATAAAGTAAGACACTTAACTTTGAAAGCAGGATCGATGAATAAACGCCCGCTTACCCAGCTTCGAGGGTTATTCATGGAGAATCCGCTCAATGGCCTCATTTGGAGGAAGTCCTCCTTCTCCCCTTGTACAGCCGGACAGATCTTCACTGATCATGTCGCTCCTGCTTTTATGCCATGACGGTGGCGCTATTCTCCCAAGCAAAATCCCACATGGGTGGCCTCTATATTGAGCGGCCGCACCTCGTGATAATGCACATGGCCATGACTCCAATAAAGGTCAATCCGAATGAGCCAAGAGCCTTATCCGCCCATCGATAATGGACGCCTCCACATCCTCCTCGTTAGGGTTCGGGCGCCAACTCAGCGCTTTCTTCAGAGGAGCATTGCTGAACTCCGGAGGCCGATCCGAATCTGGTCTGGCAAAGGAGCATCTTCCACATAAAACCATTCCGAGGGCCAGCCTTCTGACGCTTTCTTTGGGGTTCGGATAGATATCCTGTCCCGGCGATGCGCCATATTTCGCCCGCCCACTTGATATATCGACTTTGTGAGAACGGGCGAACGAGGCAAAACAATCTCTTCCACAAGGCGAAATGGGGCTCGATGCTGTGAACAGCTCGCAAAGAGCTATGAAGCCCGCGATGTAGAATGGAGGCGGTGTAAGGTGATGAAGCCGAGTCCGTAGAACTCCGTGAAGCCCCCGGAGAAATGGATGTATGGGAAACTGAGCCCCTTATTAGATAAGCGACGAACACACCCGCCTCCTTTTGAGGGACTGGGGTGTTCTCCGCCGCTTCCACCTTTGTAGGTGGCCAGCCGGCTCAAACTGACCATAAAGCCGAGGAAGGTATCCTCCGCTTGAGCGCCACCATCTCACAGCGGGATTGAACATCTCTCCAATCTCCGGCCGAGGGCCGAGCGAGAGAGGTGGAGCCACCGACGGTCCATGATGGAGTGGATTTTTGTCGAGGCGCCCGATGAGTACTGCAGAAGGAGGATGGTGTGATTTGGATCTCGATTCTCGCCTCTTATAGGCAGTTTATTCACGCAGCTAGGGGTAAAACGTAAAATACCCCAGCCTTTCGTGACGGTAATGACACGTGAAGGGGGCCATTATTGGGTGGAAGCCAAGGAGCGCAACATTTATAAGGAAGCCGACACTATTCGCAAGCACATGGAATTTGGAGGAGAACCCGCTTGCAACGCTAAAGACAATGTACACGGACTCGCCGCCATTGAAGCCCGGTTCGGCGCCGAGGGAGTCCTCGACTAGGGGGTGTCCGGATAGCTTGACTATCATCATCGACCGGACTCTAAGACTATGAAGATACAAGATTGAAGACTTCGTCCCCGTGTCCGGATGGGACTTTCCTCACGTGGAAGGCAAGCTTGGCAATACGGATATGTAGATCTCCTACCATTGTAACCGACTGTGTAACCCTAGCCCTCTCCTGTCTATATAAACCGGTGGGTTTTAGTCCGTAGAGGACAACAATCATACCATAGGCTAGCTTCTAGGGTTTAGCCTCCTTGATCTCGTGGTAGATCCACTCTTGTACTACCCATATCATCAATATCAATCAAGCAGAGTAGGGTTTACCTCCATCGAGAGGCCCAACCTGTAAAACATTGTGTCCCTTGTCTCCTATTACCATCCGCTTAGACGACAGGGCTCGGGACCCCTACCCGAGATCCGCCGGTTTTGACAATCGATGAGGGTATAATCAAGGTCTCTCCGGGTGTCCTACCTTCGATGGAACAATGACTACCCCTACCGGAAGAATAAGATGCTAATGTATCTTGAGGCAATTGATACCGATCTCTTGTATGTTGTGGAAAATGGTGTTCCTCACCACACCTTCTCCGAACGCCATCGATGTGAAGAGATTCAAGCAACTCGATTCTCGCTAAGAATATCATATGTGGTCATCTCGAGCAAAGGACGGTATGGAAGAGTGAGTGCTCGAAACTGCTAAGCTTATCTCGATAGGCTGTCCAAGGTCAATGAAGGAGTCTCAACTCAACGTGACTCTCGTGCCGACGCTTCTTCGCAATCTCTTCAACCACTTCAAAAGACTCAACAATGAAAATGTTCAAGAACCTTCGATCGCTTTCACCGACATCTCAAATGAGCTTCAAGCGCTTACGCCATCGACATCATCGACTATGAGGTGGTGAATAAATTGCTAAGATCGCCGATTCTTCATTTGTTACTCGCACCGATGATTCAAGAGCGTAATGTGACTACAAGTCACTTGATCCTCACGATAGCCTCGAGAGGCTGAATACTCATGAGTTCCGCCTTGCCGAGAAGAGAGATCTCTATGGTTCGAAAGTTATGACAGATCACGTGCTCAAGGCCAAGGAAGTCTCCGAGGTCAAGATGAGGACTCGCTAGCAGCCTTGGTGACCTCAAGAACCGAGCTGTGAACTAGCACCGCCAGAAGAAATTCTTAAGTTCTCAAGACATGGTCGCTTGAAAACCTCGAGGAGCAATGATTCCTCATCCAAAGGTTCACAAGAAGAGGCTATGCCACAAATGCAAGAAACCCGATCACTACATCCAAGATTGTCCTCAGGGATAAGGAATCAAAGAAGAAGAAATACAAGGATTACAGCCTGATGACGCAAAGAAGAAGAAAAATCCTCAAAGTCTTCATCATCAAAATCCTCAAGTCTTCATCTCACAAGAAGAGCAGCTTCCAAGAAGGCTCTCTGCATTCATTGGCAAGGAAATGGACTGAGGCTGAATATGAGGAACATGAGGATGAGAAGGCATCCGAGGAGTCCGAGTCCGTGGGGCAAGTCTAGCTCTCGCCATCGCATTCGCCGGCCAGGCAAGTCCTTCAACTCGAGGAAAATGGCTTCTCCAACAAGGTCGATGAAGGCAATGATGACTACGCCCCACCTATTGCTTCATGGCAAAGGGTGCCAAGGTAACTAAATACGCCTCCGACTCTAGTGAGGATGAATCGATGAAAATCTCAAGCCCAGCCATACTCTAAACTTACTAAAATTGTTGTGAGACAACAAAGGCTTTTTGAAAAGGTTCAAAACATGCTAGATAAAAGTGATGATATGTTGGGTGAAGAAATGATCGCACTAAAACCTCGATCAACATCTTCGAGACTTCATCCAAGTTAGACGCTTCAAGATCATCATAACACTCTTATCTCGATCACGAAGCTTTATTTTGAATCTCTTCAAAGAAAGCAAGATCTTGAAAAGCTAAGAGGATTATGAAGATCTTCGTAGGAGCGATTCATTACTTGTTCAACAAATCAGCGCTTACCCAGAAGAATTTGTTCCTCCATGTCCAAGTGCATTGAACGTGAAACCGCTAATTCTTCACCCAATGTTCAAATGCTTCTAATGCTACAAATTCTTCATATGTCTCGCTTATCACTAATTCCTCATCCGAGGACAATGCAAGTATCATTGATGATGCAGGCTCAAGGAATTGTACACTATAGGTGAGGGAGTCCTGACTAGGGGTGTCCCTACATGTCGGACTATCAATATCCGCCGACTCCCTACTACTTAAGATAGAAGATTGAAGACTCCTACCGTGGTCCCGGAAGGTACTTTCTCACGTGGAAGGCAAGCTTGGCAATACGGATATGTAGATCTCCTACCATTGTAACCGATGGTGTAACCCTAGCCTCTCCAAAGGTCTATATAAACCAGAGGGCCTTAGTCCTGAGGGACTAACATTACATCTCAACAATCATACCATAGGCTAGCTTCTAGGTTTAGCCTCCTTGATCTCGTGGGTAGATCTACTCTTGTACTACCCATATCATCAATATTAATCAAGCAGATCGAGGGTTTTACCTCCATCGAGAGGGCCCGAACTCTGGGTAAAACATTGGCCCTCGCCTCTTGTTACCATCCGCTTAGACGCACAGTTCGGGACCCCTACCCGAGATCCGCCGGTTTTGACAATCGACATTGGTGCTTTCATTGAGAGTTCTTTCAGGTCATCACCAATAGGCTCGATGGCATCTTCAACCATCAACGCCGCCGAGGGCGAGACTTTTCTCCTGGACAGATCTTCGCAGATTCGTGGCTTTGCACCGCGGCCAATTCTACTGGCCATCCGAGCAGATCGAAGTTACGCCTCGGCCGCCAAAGTCGATTCGAAGTTTGAACTTGACGGCCGATGACCGCGTGAGACTTGATCTTCGACGGACTCGAAGCTAGCTAAATGCCGCAAGACGTGACGGACGTGATGGGCATGATCTAGCTCTGCTTCTGACAAGGCTTTTGAGGTCAAGATTGGGATCCGCCCGCCACTAGCCCGAGCCGATTGCCTTATATCAAGGGCCGTCAAGGATAGACGCCACCTGGGGCTTCAACATCCACGCGATGGAGCCGAATACCAATTTTGTCCTCGCGAACTCGTGATCCCGAGGCGCCGTGACTCTTGCCGGACCGAGCCTCCCGCCTACCGCCAATCAAGCCGGATTGGTTATAAATTCACCCGGGAATCTTCGGACTCCTTGG
>JAHHZJ010001039.1:0-24417 GCA_021437245.1 Aegilops speltoides | reverse complement strand
GTTTCACCGCCACGAGCACTCGTTGCTTAAAGGTGACCGGTGGGTGTCTGCCTCTCACTTTAGTTGAACCGAGTGTGGCTACGCCCGGTCCTTGAGAAGGTTAAACGGAGTCTATTTGACGAAGTATCGCTGTGGTTTTGATGCGAGGTGAGACTGGTTCTTGCTTAAGCCCGTAGCAGCCACGTAAAATTTGCAACAACAAAGTAGAGGACGCCTAACTTGTTTTTGCAGGCATGTTGTGATGTGATATGGTCAAGACGTGATGCTATATTTTATTGTATGAGATGATCATGTTTTGTAACCGGTTATCGGCAATCGGCTGGAGCCATATGGTTGTCGCTTATTGTATGCAATGCAATCGCTTCAGTAATGCTTTACTTTATCACTAAGCGGTAGCGATAGTCGAGAAGCATAAGTTTGGCGAGACGACAACGATGCTACGATGGAGATCAAGGTGTCGCTACCGGTGACGATGGTGATCATGGTGGTGCCGCAAGATGGAGATCATGAAGCACAAGATGATGATGACCATATCATATCACTTATATTGATTTGCATGTGATGTTTATCCTTTTATGCATCTTATCTTGCTTTGATTGACGGTAGCATTATAAGATGATCTCTCACTAAATTATCAAGAAGTGTTCTCCCGAGTATGCACCGCTTGCCAAAGTTCGTCGTGCCTGCACACCACGTGATGATCGGGTGTGATAAGCTCTCGTCCATCTACAACGGGTGCAAGCCAGTTTTGCACACGCAGAATACTCGGGTTATACTTGACGAGCCTAGCATATGCGAGATATGGCCTCGGAACACGGAGACCGAAAGGTCGAGCGTGAATCATATAGTAGATATGATCAACATAAGATGTTCACCATTGAAAACTACTCCATTTCACGTGATGATCGGTTATGGTTTAGTTGATTTGGATCACGTGATCACTTAGATGACTAGAGGATGTCTTTCTAAGTGGGAGTTCTTTAGTAATATGATTAATCGAACTTAAATTTATCATGAACTTAGTACCGATAGTATCTTGCTTGTTTATGTTTGATTGTAGATAGATGGCTCGTCTTTGTTGTTCCGTTGAATTTTAATGCGTTCCTTGAGAAAGCAAAGTTGAAAGATGATGGTAGCAATTACACGGATCGGGTCCGTAACGAGGATCATCCTCATTGTCTGCCGTAAGAGTTACGCCCCGGATGCACCGCTAGGTGCAGAACTCTTGCTAATGCAACCGCAGATGTTATGAACGTCTGCGAGCAAAGCCGATGACTACTCTATAGTTCAATGTGCCATGCTTTACGGCTTAGAACCGGACTTCAACGACGTTTTGAACGTCATGGAGCATATGAGATGTTCCAGAGTTGAAGTTGATATTCCAACAGTAATGCCCGGATTGAGAGATATGAAGTCTCCAATAAGTTCTATAGCTGCAAGATGGAGGAGAACAGTTACATTAGTGAGCATATACTCGTAATGTCCGGGTACTACAATCACTTGACACAATTGGGAGTTAATCTTCCGGATGATTGTGTCATTGATGTAATTCTTCAATCACCGCCACCAAGCTACAAAGGCTTCGTGATGAACTATAATATGCAAGGGTTAGTAAAGACTATACCGAGCTCTTCGCAATGCTAAAGGCTGCGGAGGTAGAAATCAAGAAGGAGCATCAAGTGTTGATGGTCAACAAGACCACTAGTTTCAAGAAGAAAGGCAAAGGGAAGAAGAAGGAACTTCAAGAAGAACAGCAAGCAAGTTCTTCGCTCAGAGAAGAAACCCAAGTCCGGCCCTAAACCTGAAATCGAGTGCTTCTACCGCAAGCGATCGTCACCGAAGCGGAACCGCCCCAAGTATTTGGCGGATAAGAAGGATGGCAAGGTGAACAAAGGTATATGTGATATACATGTTATTGATGTGTACCTTACTAGAGCTCGTAGTAGCACTGGTATTTGATATCGGTTCTCTTGCTAATATTTGCAACTCAAAGCAGGACTACGGATTAAGCAAACTCGCAAAGGACGAGGTGACGATGCGCGTGGGAAATGGTTCCAAAGTCGATGTGATCGCGGTCGGCACGCTACCTCTACATCTACCTTCGGATTAGTTTTAGACCTAAATAATTGTTATTTGGTGCTGCGTTGAGCATGAACATTATATCTGGATCTTGTTTGATGCGAGACGGTTATTCATTTAAATCGAGAATAATGGTTGTTCTATTTATATGAGTAATATCTTTTATGGTCATGCACCCTTGAGGAATGGTCTATTTTGATGAATCTCGATAGTAGTGATACACATATTCATAATGTTGAAACCAAAAGATGCAGAGTTGATAATGAAAGTGCAACTTATTTGTGGCACTCGCCGCTTAGGTCATATCGGTGTAAAGCGCATGAAGAAACTCCATATTGATGGACTTTTGGAGTCACTTGATTATGAATCACTTGGCACTTATGAACCGTGCCTCATGGGCAAGATGACTAGAACACCGCTTCTCGGTACTATGGAGAGAGCAACGGATTTGTTGGAGATCATACATACGGATGTATGTGGTCCGATGAATGTTGAGGCTCGTGGCGGATATCGTTATTTTCTCACCTTCACAGATGACTTAAGCGGATATGGGTATATCTACTTAATGAAACATAAGTCTGAAACGTTTGAAAAGTTCAAAGAATTTCAGAGTGAAGTTGAAAATCATCGTAACAAGAAAATTAAGTTTCTACGATCCGATCGTGGAGGTGAATATTTGAGTTACGAGTTTGGTCTACATTTGAAACAATGCGAATAGTTTAGCAACTCACGCCACCCGAACACCACAACGTAATGGTGTGTCCGAACGTCAGAATCGTATTTTAATAGATATGGTGCGATCTATGATGTCTCTTCAGATTTACCGCTATCGCTTTGGGGTTATGCTCTAGAGACGGCCGATTCACACTTGAATAGAACACCGTCGAAATCCGCTGAGACGACGCCTTATGAACTATGGTTTGGCAAGAAACCAAAGTTGTCGCTTTCTTAAAGTTTGGGGATGCGATGCTTATGTGAAAAAGCTTCAACCCGATAAGCTCGAACCCAAATCGAGAAATGTGTCTTCATAGGATACCCAAAGGAAACAGTTGGGTACACCTTCTATCACAGATCCAAGGCAAGACATTTGTTGCTAAGAATGGATCCTTTCTAGAGAAGGAGTTTCTCTCGAAAGAAGTGAGTGGGAGGAAAGTGGAACTTGATGAGGTAATAGTACCTTCTCCCTTACTTGAAAGTAGTTCGTCACGTAAACCGGTTTACGAGACACCTACACCAAGTAGTGAGGAAGTTGATGATGTTGATCATGAAACTTGAGATCAAGTTACTACGTAACCTCGTAGATCAACCAGAGTAAGATCCGCACTGAGTGGTACGGTAATCCTGTTCGAAGTCATGCTACTAGATCATGATGAACCTACGAACTATGAAGAAGCGATGGTGAGCCCAGATTCGCAAAATGGCTTGAGGCCATGAAATCGAGATGGGATCCATGTATGAAAACAAAGTGTGGACTTTGGTTGACTTGCCCGAGGGTAGGCAAGCAATAGAAAACAAGTGGATCTTCAAGAAGAAGACCGACGCGACGGTAATGTTATCGTTTATAAAGCTCGACTTGTCGCAAAAGGTTTTCGACAAGTTCAAGGGATTGACTACGATGAGACCTTCTCACCAGTGGCGATGCTTAAGTCCGTCCGAATCATGTTAGCAATTGCCGATTTTATGATTATGAAATTTGGCAAATGGATGTAAAGACGCATTCTGAATGGATTTACGGAAGAAGAGTTGTATATGATGCAACCGAAGGTTTTATCGATCCAAAGGGAGCTAACAAAGTGTGCAAGCTCCAAATGATCCATATATGGACTGGTGCAAGCATCTCGAGTTGGAATAAACGCTTTGATAGTGTGATCAAAGCATTTGGGTTTGTACAGACTTTTGAGAAGCTTCAGATTTACAAGAAAGTGAGTGGGAGCTCAGTAGCATTTACGATATTATATGTAGATGACATATTGCTAATCGGAAATGATATAGAATTTCTGGATAGCATAAAGGGATACTTGAATAAGAGTTTTTCAATGAAAGACCTCGGTGAAGCTGCTTACATATTGGGCATTAAGATCTATAGAGATAGATCAAGACGCTTAATTGGACTTTCACAAAGCACATACCTTGACAAAGTTTTGAAGAAGTTCAAAATGGATCAAGCAAAGAAAGGATTCTTGCCTCGTGTTACAAGGTGTGAAGTTGAGTCGACTCAATGCCCGACCACCGCAGAAGATAGAGAGAAATGAAAGATGTTCCTATGCTTCAGCCATAGGCTCTATCATGTATGCAATGTCAGTGTACTGCACTGATGTGTGCCTTGCTATAAGCCTAGCAGAAGGTACCAAAGTAATCCAGAGTGGATCATCGGACAGCGGTCAAGAACATCCCGAAATACCGAAAAGGACTAAGGATATGTTTTCGATATGGAGGTGACAAAGAGCTCATCGAACGGTTACGTTGATGCAAGCTTTGACACCGATCCGACGATTCTAAATCGCAGACCGGATACGATTTACACTAAACGGAGGAGCTGTCGGTTGGTGCGAGTTCTAAACAAAGCGTCAGAAGGGATCTACATGTGAAGCGGAATACATAGCAGCTTCGAAGCAGCTAATGAAGGAGTCTCGATGAAGGAGTTCATATCCGATCTAGGTGTCATACCTAGTGCATCGGGTCCAATGAAAATCTTCCGTGACAATATCGAGCTATTGCCTTAGCGAAGGAATCCAGATTTCACAAGAGGACCAAGCACATCAAGAGACGCTTCAATTCCATCCGGACTTAGTCCAGACGGAGACATAGAGATTTGCAAGATACATACGGATCTCGAATGTTGCGCACCCATTGACTAAGCCTCTTCCACGAGCAAAACATGATCAGCACCAAGACTCCATGGGTGTTAGAATCATTACTATGTAATCTAGATTATTGACTCTAGTGCAAGTGGGAGATCAAGGAAATATGCCCTAGAGGCAATAATAAAGTTATTATTTATTTCCTTATTTCATGATAAATGTTTATCATTCATGCTAGAATTGTATTAACCTAAACATGATACATGTGTGAATGCATAGACAAAACAACATGTCACTAGTATGCCTCTACTAGACTAGCTTATTAATCAAAGATGGTTATGTTTCCTAACCATAAACAAGGAGTTGTTATTTGATTAATGAGGTCACATCATTAGTAGAATGATCTGATTGACATGACCCATTCCATTAGCTTAGCACACGATCGCTTAGTATGTTGCTACCGCTTTTATCCATGACTTATACATGTTCCTCGTAACTATGAGATTATGCAACTCCGCTTACGGAGGAACACTTTGGTGCTACCAAACGTCACAACGAATCGGGTGATTATAAAGGAGTACTACAGTGTCTCCAAAGGCGTATGTTGGGTTGGCGATTTCGAGATTAGGTTTTGTCACTCCGATTGTCTGGAGAGGTATCTCTGGCCCTCTCGGTAATGCACATCATCAAGCCTTGCAAGCACTTCAACTAATGAGTTAGTTATGAGATGATGTATTACGGAACGAGTAAAGAGACTTCCGTGAACGAGATTGAACTAGGTATTGGATACCGACGATCGAATCTCGGCAAGTAACATACCGATGACAAAGGAACAACGATGTTGTTATGCGGTCCGACCGATAAAGATCTTCGAGAATATGTAGGAACCAATATGGGCATCCAGGTCCCGCTGTTGGTTATTGACCGTGAATAGTTTTAGGTCATGTCTACATTGTTCTCGAACCGTAGGGTCCGCACGCTTAAGGTTTCATGATGCTTATTATGAGTTTATGTATTTTGATGTACCAAGGAGTTCGAGTCCCGGATGTGATCACGGACATGACGAGGAGTCTCGAAATGGTCGAGACATAAAGATTGATATATTGGAAGCCTATGTTTGGAGTTCGAATGGTTCCGGCGGCGGAATTTATTCGAGTACCGGAGGTTACCGAACCCCGGGAGGTAAATGGGCCTCGGTGGGCCTTGAGGGAGAAGAGGAGGGGCGGCCAGGAGGTGGTCACGCCTCTCCCCCCCAGTCCGAATAGGACAGGAGGGGGCGGCGCCTTTCCTCTTCCCTCCCCAAACCTAGTCCAACTAGGAAAGGGGGAGTCCTACTCCCTGTGAGAGTAGGACTCCTCCCGCCGCCTCCTCTAGGGCCGGCCGGCCTCCCCCTCCTCCTTTATATACGGGCAGGGGGCACCTTGTAACACACAAGTTTGATCTTGAGATCGCCCTTAGCCGTGTCGTGCCCCCTCCACCATATTCCACCTCGGTCATACTGTCAAAGCTTAGGCGAAGCCTCGCGCCGGTGAAACATCAAGATCGCCACCACGCCGTCGTCGACGACGAACTCTCCTCGACACTCGGCTGGATCGGAGTACGAGGGACGCCATCGAGCTGTACGTGTGTCAAGAACTCGGGCGCCGAGTAACGGCGCCGGATCGGTCGGATCGCGAGGAGAACGTCGACTACTTCCTCTACGCTGTGATCGCTTCGCCGGGTCTACAAGGGTATGTGGACAACACTCTTCCCTCTCGTTGCTATACATCACCATGATCTTGCGTGTGCGTAGGAAAATTTTGAAATTACTACGTTCCCCAACACCTATGACTATGAGATTATGCAACTCCCGTTTACCGGAGGAACACTTTGTGTGCTACCAAACGTCACAACGTAACTGGGTGATTATAAAGGAGCTCTACAGGTGTCTCCGAAGGTACATGTTGAGTTGGCATATTTCGAGATTAGGATTTGTCACTCCGATTGTCGGAGAGGTATCTCTGGGCCCTCTCGGTAATGCACATCACTATAAGCCTTGCAAGCAATGTGACTAATGAGTTAGTTGCGGCATGATGCATTACGTAACGAGTAAAGATTCTTGCAGGTAACGAGATTGAACTAGGTATTGAGATACCGACGGTCAAATCTCGGGCAAGTAACATACCGATGATAAAAGGAACAACGTATGTTGGTATATGATTTGACAGATAAAGATCTTCGTAGAATATGTAGGAGCCAATATGAGCATCCAGGTTCCACTATTGGTTATTGACCGGAAACGTGTCTTGGTCATGTCTACATAGTTCTCGAACCCGTAGGGTCCGCACGCTTAAGGTTTTGATGATAGTTATATTATGAGTTTATGAGTTTTGATGTACCGAAGGAGTTCGGAGTCCCGGATGAGATCGGGGACATGACGAGGAGTCTCGAAATGGTTGAGACGTAAAGATCGATATGTTGGACCACTATATTCAGACATCGGAAAGGTTCCGAGTGATTCGGGTATTTTTCGGAGTACCGGAGAGTTAGGGGAATTCGTATTGGGCCTTAATGGGCCATACGGGAAAGGAGAGAAAGGCCCCAAAGGGTGGCCGCACCCCTCCCCATGGACTAGTCCGAATTGGACTAGGAAGGGGGGGCGCCCCCTTCCTTCCTTCTCCTTCTCCCTTCCCTTTCATTTTCTCCTACTCCTTCTACTTGGAAGGGTTCCTAGTTCTACTAGGAAAGGGGGAATCCTACTCCCGGTGGGAGTAGGACTCCCCTAGGGCGCGCCATAGAGAGAGGGCCGGCCCTCCCCCTCCTCCACTCCTTTATATACGGGAAGAGGAGCACCCCTTGGAGACACAACAATTGATCTCTTGATCTCTTAGCCGTGTGCGGTGCCACCCTCCATCATACTCCACCTCAGTAATATCGTAGCGGTGCTTAGGCGAAGCCCTGCGTCGGTAGCATCATCAACACCGTCATCACGCCATCGTGCTGACGGAACTCTCCTGCAAAGCTCTGCTGAATCGGAGTTCGTGGGACGTCATCGAGCTGAACGTGTGCTGAACTCGGAGGTACCGTATGTTTGGTACTTGATCGGTCGGATCGTGAAAACATACGACTACATCAACCGCGTTGTGCTAACGCTTCCGCTTTCGGTCTACGAGGGTACGTGGACAACACTCTCCCCTCTCGTTGCTATGCATCACCATGATCTTGCATGTGCGTAGGAATTTTTTTTAAATTACTACATTCCCCATCAGAAGACTTACCAGAGTGATTGGGCGGGGACTAAGTGTCCTTAGCTCAAGGGTAATAAGGTGAAGACGCGGTCTTTTGGGTTGAATCTCAGCCTCCCTAACCAGACGTACAGTTGTCACAGCAACTGGAACTGGTCGAACAAATCACTGTCCTCTCCAAGCTACTGGTTCTATCTCTCACTTCTCTTTACTTACAGTTTGTCTTCGTGAAGTCATTGCCTGCTTGCATTATCTGTTTGACTTCACTGTGTGACTACTTGTTCTGATTGGCTTCATACTATTTTCCATCTTGATCTTTACTACCTAGTTGCTAATAGTCTTCGTGCTTTCACCTCATTGAATACTTGACTATGGCTTGTCTAGTGTAGTCTACCTTCCGCTGCATACGAATAGGGTCATTTCTATTGTTTGTCTTCGAAACTCCCATGTTTTGAAGACTTTCGTAAAAATCGCCTATTCAACCCCCCCCCCTCTAGTCGATATCCAGCTCTTTCAGTTTGCCATATTTTCCACTTGTACGTGTTCACATGTAGATATATTACTATTCTATTCATTAGAGGTGTCCTCTATTTTCTTCTTCCTTACTGCAGCGTAAGGGCATCAACAACGTTGACCTCAAACCGGACACTGCATCCGTCCGTGGACCACGGAGACCAGTCCGCGGACACGTGTGCAGGAGCCAACCGTCCAACCGTAGCCGCATATATTTCAAACCGGATTTCAATTAACTAGACGATTTTCATCAAACACGACTAAATTCATCAAAGTTCGGATAGAAAATAGCCCAAATCATCCATAAATAGCATGCAAATATGTCTAGTACAACAATAGTTCAGATTCAACGAGATTAACTGGATGTTCAACAAGTTTCTCATGGATGGATCATGTTATCCCACACATACTGCCTTTTGAGCTTCATCCAATAATGTATATGGGTGAATGGTTCACCCTCACACCTGTAGTACATCACGACAACACGTGTAGAGCAACATTGAGTGAATGAATCAATCAATCAACATGTAGAGCAAGAAGAATCAAAACTTAGGATCTCCATGGTTGTCACGTGCAATGGCTAAATTGCCTCCAGCCGATCAACCGCGCCACAATATTTCATGGCGGAGTTCTGGATGGTGCACCATCGATACGCTAAGGATTTGACATTGCGTTCATGGATGACGTGCATGTCATAGGGCGCAATGTACTTTCGCGCATGAAATGACCATGCACGCGCTGCCAAAAGACCCCTCTTCTGCTCCTGCCTACGAAGTCCGCAAATACGGTCAACCACGCATCACACAACAACTCATCCTCCTTTACTGAGTACCTGCCATCCTTCTTACTCTATAAAAACGACATGAAGTTTGAAAATACGCTCAATGGCACTTGACCAAACACCTCCGGGGCGTGGTGTTCTCCATGGGTGGCATTGATGGAGGACGGAGGGTACCTGGCTAAGGATGAATCCTTGGTGGACGGTGCCGTAGTACAAGGCGAGCGGGTGCATGGGTGTGGGTTGTGGACGTTCGGCAATGCCTGGGTGGCAGCCGGAAGTACAACAATGACATTAGACGAGAAGGGTGCGGATGCAAAGTATGGGGGAGCAAGGCCCGAGTGGAAGAGAATTGGGCCGGGAGGGATGATTTGAGTGGGTCGGGGGGTGGCAGAGTCCTACTGGTGGCGATCCAGACTCCCGCAAAGCCCCCCAGTTTGCTTCCAATTTGCGGAAAAGGGACATCCGACCCACTCCACGGACCGATAGGGTACTGCGTTGGATGACAGAGTGAGTCCGGATAGCTCGATCTGAACGGATGTAGGCGGTTTGAGGGTCCGTTTTGAAGATGTCCTATAAAGGCAACCTTAGAGGTAGAAAGAACACACTTGTGTGCTCTGATTGTTTACTAAGAACATCCACAATGTATGAGCTTTGGTACCTCTAAGCCCCCCCCCCCCCCCACCATCTCTCTCTCTTTTAGAGACGGTCCCTATACATTGCACCATTTGCCTCGCATCACCTCTAACTTTAGAGGTTGCCTCCAACAACTAAACGTTTAACCAGCCCCACTTGTCAGCCTTAGGAAGACGTAAGAAAGTCCAAGAGAATGATGTTTGGTTGAACAAATGTGGTTCCATTCAACCTTTTCTTTTAAAATATATATATGCAGGATTGCCTCTGTACATGTATGCTGAAAAAGGGGCAAAAACCGATGAACACACCACGACACATGCATCGGTAACAAGAGGTTGGTAGGTGGTGAAGAACCGGCAAAGGCACAATCCCTTCGGAAGAATCTCTCACGTACATGTAAAAAAAAGGGGTGCACTGATGAAAACAACAGTGACCTTTGGCTTTGGGCAAACACATGAGGTCGCCATGAAAGCTGTCCATCCATGATCCATCCATGCACCCTACCCTCGTCGTCGTAGCTGCATGCATGTCTAGCAGGCAGCCAGCAGCGGCACTCGGCAGGCAGGCATGCACCACAGCAGCAGCAAGAGCCTGGCACTGCCTGCGTGCCTGCGCTTGCGTCTGCATGCATGTCCTGGATTCTTGCCTGCCGGTGCAATTATTTTCCCGTCGAATCCAACCAAAAGTGTGCGTCTGCCCTTTTCGCCATGTGAACCTGCATTGTTTTCTTCCTTCTCTAGCCCTCGCCCCCTTAGGTTAGTTTGGCGGCCGTGCCCGTGAGCCGTAGCCGGCAGCCGCGTAATGTACGTGAGTCCGAGCTGACGTCCGTACGTACGTACGTGGCTTGCCGGCTGGATCCACATCTCCCGTAAGAGCAGAACGGAGGAGGAAAAATAGTTAGTAGTAATCCATGTTGGTCTGTTGCTTTCACCCGTTCTGTTAACACAATCATACACATCACATGGGCACTTGATAGACATCCTCTCGGTTTGTCGCTCGATGGATGCTGGCGATTTTAGTTGTTTATCTTCACAATTGACCCCGGTTTCGCTGCTCAATTCCAGTACACTTCATCGCCCATTTTTCCTGTGCTAGTACTTCAAGTTCTTAGATGAGTACGCGTAGCAGATTTTCTAATGGAATGTCAAAGCGAGCTGATTGCTGCATCGAGTTTTCCAACTACCAATGTCCATGGAGAAGAATGGGATGTGTTGGACTTTGTTGCGACGTATTGAGCTGGGAGCCACAACCAAGAGCACTAGTACAACTAAACCTTCCATTCCATCCACTAGTAAATCTCAAGATAAGAAAACCACATCCATTACAGCATGGTCAGAAGAATTCAGAGTCCAACCCAACCCAAGACCAACACCGGAAATGCGGTGGTCAATTCAAAGTTAGGCACCGCAAGTGCTACCCGCACAAATCAGCGCAGCCAATACGCAAACTCGCTTGCAGTGTGAGCTCCACCTGCATGCACAAAAATGCAGTCAGCACTCGCTCCCTGCCACTCACTCAGGTCTAACCTTATTCATTGTAGCCATCCTATTCCTGCTGCACTTTTTACAGGTGATGGATGGATGGCTAGCTAGTGTGCCACCAAACCGCACGCAAAAAGTTGGCATCTTTGCACGTCTTCCAAGAGCTAACACTTGGTTACCCACTTTTCTTCAGAAATCGGAATAGAATAACGCATGCTGGTACCGGTGGTACTCCACAGGTGTTAAGGCCCTTCCCAGTGCTCCATGGTGGACAGGTGCTAAGCATGCCACATAAGCAAAAAAATGACATGGCACAGCAATTAAGGAGGAGAGAGAGCACTTTGGTGACCCCAGGAAGAACCAATGCCAAGCGCGTGAACCTTTGCATTGGAAGAGGTCTAAGTTATTGAGTCCCACAGAGAGGTTGGTGACATGGGAGGAACAAAATAATTTGAGGCACAAGAGAATCCAGCCCAACCAAACCAAACAGGCCTGTTTCTCTTCAGAAACTTGACCACACGCCTCCCCAGAACAGACTCAGACCAACATCTCCGAGGCAGAGAACAAACTCACATGTCAAACACTTGCCTTACCTTACCTAGAAGTTAATCAACTCCTCGAACCAAAACTTGAAAACAGAAAGCCAAGAAGAAAAAAATCACAAAAAAAGATATGAAAAAAGAAGGAGGCTCCACTTGGGTGTGAATGAACTAATTTACTGGATAATACATAGGCGTCAAGGGGGTGCGTCGTGTTGTCTTGTTGTTAGGGCTTGGATGAACTCCATCTCATTTCATTTCTTGGAAGGCTATGGACAGTTGGGGTTCTTCCCGGGGCCCCCGTAGTAGAAGTAGGTGCCCCAGTCGCCATTGTTGCCGTTCTGCACGTCGTAGCAGTTGGACTGCTCGGTGAAGGAGCCGATCCCCCGCGGCGCCTTGAGGTTGTTGGACGAGTCCACCACCTGGATGTTCTTGAAGTAGCTCGACTTGCCGAACCCCTCCTCCGGGAAGTGCCCGCTGCCCATCTGGGTGGACGTGTGGCTGCCGTCGGGCTCCGTGTTCACCACCTCGCCGCCCCACTCGATCATCGACGCGCTGTCCGCCAGGTACGAGAAGAGGAAGGACGGCCAGTAGCCCAGCACGTAGTCGTTGCCGAACTGCAGCCACCAGTTGCCCTGCTTTGGGTCCTGCATTTTTGCAACCGCGATTTGCGCGCGCATAGTTAGTTAGTAGCGGATAGGATCATGATCAGGAGATAGATGTAGGTTAGCCGCCTTTTTTGTGCTATCATCATAGTATCATGCACGAGCAAAAATAAAGCTAATAAGTGCTCATCCATTGTAATGCACTATGAAAAAAGGTGGCTCCCTTTCATGAAAATGCTTTGAAACTGCTTTTGAAAATGACCAGGGAATAAGACCTTGTTGCCTATGCAAGTGCCAAAATGATAACATAATGGCACATGGCAATGCCGGTGCCAAGTGCTTTTTTTTTTGTTGTTCAAAAAATGAACATGCAAGTGTTTTGTTTTGGCTGGTAGAAGAGACATATTTCAAAATTTTGATCGCAGGGATGATAATAATTTTTTATGACAGGAGAAGCATGAACACAGGTGGAATATTCCTGAATTTTGAAGTGTAAACTAGCAAGCATCAGCGTGTGTGTTGGCAGGCATAGATCCAATACTACTACTTGTGTGAGGACAACTGTGAGACCGTCCACTGTCCCCAAAAGAGGACAGGGCCACGGTTGTTGTGGCCTTGACATAAGCCTCGAGAAAGACCAAGAAACAGGTGGGCATGCACCATGCATGTATGTATAGATTCCTCCGGCCCCATTCACGAATCTGATCGGCATGTGAGGGGCGCTTGTAATTTACCTTCCACACCAAAATGTTGATATCATATTGGGAGCCACCATAGTTGGAGATAGGGAAGATGCTGGCGCCCATGGCTATCTGGTTGTTTGTCTGGATGAACCCCGAGCAGAGCAGGTTGTAGCACCCTGTTGCCTGATACGCATCGCTCTACAGTATTCAAAACAGCAATACAAATGTCAGTACTCAGGCCATTCCAAAAGATAGGTATGTGTGTTTTTGAAAAGGTATGTATGTAGATCTAAGCAAGAGGACAAGAGGGGATTTGGAAGGAATGTGATGTTTATCTTACAGTCCAGTAGGTGAAGAGTCTGGTGTTGTTATCTCCATACAAGTCCGGGCTGACCTGAAATTTTGTAGAGCACAGGAATGAGCCACAAGGGAAGAGACTAAGTACAGGGGCACAGCTTAATTAATCCAGCATCATAAGCAATCTTATCACTTACTAGCTCCTAAAAACAGTACCAAGTGCTGCTAGTGTATATAGCTCAGAGAGAGAAACATCAGAGAAAATGGAGAACAAGTCTGGCTTCTACTAGCTACTACCAAAGTGCAAGGGTCCTTTCACCAGTGCACATACCATTATTGCAACACAGAGGAAATTATTGAGCGCATGCTGCAAGGAGGAAATGCTCCTCATAATTGAGAGCATGGAAGGAGGAGAAGAACAAGAACAAAATTGGAAGCTGAAGCACAACATTTAATGGAACTTTTTGACTACTGCTAGGTGGTTTTCTTTCCCCCTATCTCATGTAGCATGCCTCAGCCCTCACCTGCCATCCTGCTTCAATGCTGTTGAGGTCCTGCCCAAAGGAACCCCCCAGGATCCAAAGCTGGGAGAGGCTGAACTCGTTGCCCTGCTGAATGCTTGGCTGCCACACATTGATGGTGGCCTTGGCTCCATAGTACTTATCCCCCTCCACATATGCTATCGCATGCTGATGACAGAGTCACAATTACAGGGTTAAATGGATCAATGACCAGTTGAACAAGCTGGTTAGTACTTGCTGAATCTTGAATGGAGCATTGTTGTACCTGGTGGCCATTCTCATTGAGCATGGCAGGGTCGACGGACGAGGGGTTTGGGGTGCTCAGGCGCGTCTTCTTGCCATACCTCCTGATGGAGCTGGCCCTGAAGACGTCCTCCTTCTTGGTCCTCCTGATTGGTATGGTGTTCTCTTGGCACCGGCCGTTCTGGTGCCACATTTGGGTGATTGTCTGAGTGCGCTGCTTCTGGGATGCGACCTTGGATTCATCATACAGGCCTTCTGGGTGGTAAGCAGGCCTCGTCTGAAAAGCGCAGCACCATTCATTGAGTATCATCATGTGTGGGGGAGAAGAGAGGCTGTGTGGTGTAGCCCAACCGTGAAAAAGGGCATCAGTGGTGCTGGAGAGAGAGGAACCTGGATAGTATGGTTCTTGAGCAAAGGGTGGTCGAAGGCAGGCTGGCTGGAGATGGGCACGCAGTCTATGATGTCCCCATCCGGGCTCTGTTCATTTCTCAGAATCAGTTCTTTCTTGCAATAATCAATCAATTAAAAAAACGGCATGGTGCTAAATTCAGTAGAGGAATGCAGATTAGAAAATGCAGCATTGGCTTCAGAGTATCAATCAACCAGACAACAGCTGAATAAAAACATGAGAACAGTACATGTAAGAGACTGCCCCTAAATTGTGCATTTGGAAGGAACTGAAAGAAGAACACTAGTAGCAAAATAGTACTAGTATGATTTGGCCTAAAAGTGACTGCTGCAGTTCTCTCCTCTAAAGAAAGGAAAGCGAGCAAAAGCAGGCGTGGCTCCTTTCAACGTCGAATGAACCCAAGAAGCACGGGCACCCATAAATTTCCCCCCGAAAGCAAGCCTTTTCCCTCCGGCGACGGACAGAGAGAGATTAAATGCATGGTCCTCCATGGATGCACTTGAGCAAGAAGAAGCAGTCAATCAGCGCTTCCAAAGCAATGCAAGCGCGCGCATGAAGCCCATAAAAAAGGCATCGCCTTTCTTGGAACTTCCATGCCGGATACGCACCGTCTCTCTTTTCTTTTCATGGATTCATTCAATCACTTGAGCAGGCATAGCAAAGCAGATTGAACGCGCGCCGCCGTTCCGGGGAGGAAGTAGAGGAGGGATACGAGACGAGATTGGAGGGGTGGATGGACATACCTCAATGCTGGCGAGAGGCGCCTTGTTGAGGCGCTTGAGGTGGTACTGCACCTGCCGCTGCCTCAGCAGCTGCCTCCGCCGCGTCACACCACTGCGGCCGCTCCCCGCCGCCGCCGCCGTCGCTCCCTCTGCGCAGCAGGCCAGGAGGAGAAGCGCCGCCGCCATGACCGCCGGCAGAACGGCGAGGCACCGGCGGCGGCGGGAGGACGAGAGCGCGCACGGCGCAGCAGCCATGGGCACGGGCCAAGGAGGCGAGCGCTCACGTCACGCGCGCACAGTCGCACTCACCCGTGCTCTGCTCTGCACTGGCCGATGAACGGGACGACGAGGCAAGCAGGAGGAGAGAGATGGCGCGCTTAAAAATCGGCCCGTTGGTGGCGTCGCTCTCGCTTCGGCAGCCGCGCCCGCTGCTCTCTCTCTCTCTCTCTCTCTCGCTCTCTCTCGCTGCACAGTGCGCTGCGTACGAGTAGAGTAGGACGGGAGGCGACGGGGGAGAGAGAGAGAGGTGGAAGGAGGAGAGGAGCAGACATGGCGTCGCGTCGTGGCGTTTAAAGGTGGGACGAGAGGAGGCGACGGGACCCGGCCGGGTCAGGCCAGGCAGGCGGGGCCCGGCGTCCAGTGTCCCGCCGCGTCGCACGGTCGCCGGTGGAGCCGAGCCGGCTCCACGACCGTGGTGTGGTGCGTACACGCGCGGGTTCGGTTGCAGGATCTTGCTTGAATCAAGAGGAACGCTCGTTGGTGCACCGTGCGCGCAGGGAAGGGTACAGTGGTTGATTGACGGATGCGATGAGTTTCCATGTACGCACTCTGCATCCGTCCTCGCCTACTCGTTTCTCCTACGGCACAAAAAATCAATTGGAGAAGATTAGGGCGCAGATTGGATATGTAAATTTGTAGGATTTTGTTTTGATACACCCCCTTTGAAAAGGTTACCGATGTTAATGCACATGACAGATGGAGATTAGGAAGTATCCGATTCATCAGTCAAAAAGGATGATATGGTCTTTGTATCAAGATCAATCTATCCAATATGTTTGATCTTTCCATGAAAAAGAATTAAAATCGTTTGATCTGCAGGTTAATATGACGATAGCCTATTTAAGTAACTTTATTAAGATTCCCCCGCAAAACCATTCAAACTTTTAAGAATGGCGTAGAAGCCTTGATGTCATCCTTTGCCAACGGGCTTGTCGGATGGAGGTCCAGTCGTCGGAGCGGCCCGGATTGCGCGTGGGCGCGGAGGCGATAGCCATGGCTCCTCTGCTTTGATTCGTTGCCGCGTCATGGATGAGTCCGTCAAAGATCCACCAAGGGAGGCGAAGGTCGAAGATGTGCCTCCGATGCATGTGCTGCTGCTAGTGGAGGAAGCCCCAACCCTGGTGGCCATCTGCTTTATTTTTATCGTCGCGTTGGCGGATGAGGGCATCAAGGAACAACTACGGGAGGCAGAGGTCGACGAGGAGCTGCTGATACAGGTGTTCTGCTGGCAGAGGATGCCTTCGCAACTTGTCTAGCCGCCGCAGCCCCACCCTCGCGTTTGCTCGCTGCCACCACCGTCCCTCCGCGAATCTAGCAACCTACATCGGCGCGAGGTATAGGTTGTCATTTTTCCTCCTCGTGTATTGATACATTCATGGCAAAAATTTGGGTTCACTTTCATGCGCGTTAGAGACGGGCGACCTGAATATAGTGATGGAGCAGCTTTTTATAAATCTCAAGGTAATTGCAGCGCTATGATGTGGTTGCTAGATGCGAGATGCAGTAGTAGGGGGTGTGGTCTTGGTGTTTGCTGGAAGGCTCGAATGCATCTTGAAGATTGTTCTTTGAGTTGGGCCAATAGCAAAGAGTGGGGAGTGAAAAACTAGCATTATAGGGCAATATCTACATAAGTAGCAACAATTAGTCTATAGGAGGCATTATTTACAGGAATGGCAAAATAAATTGCTTTGCATGATGATGAATTTTGTACCATGGCAATTTCTACCATTTTTTTCGTCGTGGCAAATGGAAAGGCAGCACATGATGTCAACTCTAGTTTCCTTGTTATTCATTTTCAGAGTTCATTTTGTCATGTCACCATGTTTTACTTTTGCTTCCCTTTTAGTGTCATTTTTTTCTGCTAGTCCATGCTAGCTTTTGTTAGCAAATAGTTGTCATGGCAGAACTGTATGAATTTCTTATCAATTTTAATATACCATGGCAATTTCTTTACTAAATAGTAACCATGACAACTTTTGTTTAGTAAATAATTGCCATGGCAAAGTGCTATTCATTCTTTTACATAATTTTTGCCTTGTCGATCCACTATGTTGTCTAAAATTTCCATGTATTAGAGATCTCTAATTAAATATCTCTAAAATTACCATGAAGAATGATCTTTAAACTATACCATTTTTCTACATTTCTCATGAATTAGACGTCGTTTAATTTCATATACCATGGCAAACCATTATGAATTAGAGACCATTTGCCATGGTAAATTATCATCAATTAACATGGTAGATTTACAATCTTTAATACCCACCATCTTTCTTTCTTGTAAATAGTTGCCATGGCAAATTTTGATATGAACATGTTATGAATTATCATAGACCATGGCCTTATTCATTTTCAGAGATCGTTTTGCCATGTCACCATGTTTTACTTCTACTTCCATTTTAGTGTCGATTTTTTGTTACTGGTCCATGATAGCTTTTGTTAGTAAATAGTTGCCATGGCAGAACTACTATGAATTTTAATATGCCATGGCAGTTTATTTAGTAAATGGTCATGAAGCTTTTGTTTACTAAATAGTTGTCATGGCAAATAGCTATTTATTCTTCTACAAATTGTTTTTGCCATGTCAATCCACTATGTTGTCTAAATTTTCCATCTATTAGAGATCTTTAATTACATATCTCTAAAATTGCCATGACAAACGATCTTTAATTCATAGCATTTTTTTCTACATTTCTCATGAAATAGGCATCGTTTAATTACATATACCAGGGCAAATCATAATGAATTAGAGATCATTTGCCATGGTATATATCATTAGTTGACATGAAAAATTTACAATCATTAATACATATCATCTTTATTTTTAGTAAATAGTTGCCATGGCAAATTTTGATATGAATACGCTATGAATTTTCGTAGATCATGGCAAATTGTGCATTCATTTACAGAGATTTTTTTCGCCATGTCACCATGTTCTACTTTGCTTCCCTCTTAGTGTCGATTTTAGTGCTGGTCCATGATAGCTTTTGTTAGTAAATAGTTGCCATGGCAGAATTGCTATGAATTTTGACATACCATGGAAATTTCTTTAGTAAATAGTTGCCATGATAGCTTTGTTTTAGTAATCAGCTGCCATGGCTAATTGCTATTCATTATTCTACATATCGTTTTTTTCCATGCCAATCCACTATGTTGTCTAAATTTGCCATGCATTAGAGATTTTTAATTACATATCTGTAAAATTGTCATGACAAATGATCTTTAATTCATACCATTTTTCTACATTTCTCGTGAATTAGACATCGTTTAATTTCATATATACCATGGAAAATCATTATGAATTAGAGATCATTTGTCATGGAAAATTATCATCATTTGACATGGAAAATTTACAACTTCAATACACATCATCTTTCTTTTTAGTAAATAGTTGCCATGTCAAAATCGAATATGAATATGCTATGAATTTTCATATACCATGGAAAATTATTATTCATTTTCAAGGATCGTTTTGCCATGTTAATGCACCATGCTCTCTAAATTTTCTTAGGGGTTTTTTGTATGGCAATTTGCATGCGTGTGAGCTCCCCACTCATTTTTGTTCATTTGATATAGAACAATCAATTTTTCTTTTTTGAACTTTACCATGTGAAGATCACGGTTACTTTCTGATCTTCTATCGATGATTCATATCATTTGGCCAGTCTCCAATTTTTTCTATGGCTAATTTTATTGTTCATTAAATCTGATGTTCAAATCCGTTTATACATTAACAACAATTTTTTTGTAACATGCATTGGCAAACACTTTTATTCAAAATGGCATGGCAACTCTTTTTTATTTGTATGCCAATTGCAAACAATTCTTTTCTCTTGCAACATGGCAAAACAAATTACTTTTTATGAGATCATGGCAATTTAAGTACGTGGAGCATGGCATTTGTAGTTTATGTATAATGGCAAATTATTTTTCTTTTGCAACTACGACAAAACATTACTTTTCTAATGGGAACATGGCAACTTAAGTTCATGGAGCATGGAAAATGTAGTTTATGCGGCACGTCAAATCCAATTCTTTTTGTAACAACGACAACAAATTACTTTTCTTGCCGGGACAATGGCAACTTAATTGCATGGAGCATGGCAAAATGTAGTTTATGGGCCGTGACATTTTTTTAATATATGAATACATTCATGGCAATTTTCTTACACAAAGCATGACAACTATAACTAAAACACCATGGCAAAGTTTAATATGCTTATGTCATGGCAATTTTTTGTTCATACTTTGAGATTTTGCATAAACGGCCAATTTATCATTAAAACATGGTAAATTTAATTAAAATACGATGGCAAGTTTTCAATGTCAAGCCATGGCAAATTTTGAATATCAACCTGCCATGGCAAATTTGTGTTCATATGTGCGTACTTTGTTCATTCTAATTTTCCATGTTTTTGGCCATGCAATTTTTCGAACATAATCTTTTTCCATGTCAATTCTGGGAAATTTCCATGTGAGCATTATCAGAGATGTTGTGACAATAGTTTTGCCACCTTTTTTAGAAATCAAAATGTTGTAAAACTTGTCATTGTAAAAAAACATCATGGCAAATTGTAAAGTAGTTTGATCAACTCGAATGGCATTTTTTGGGAAATTTTCAATTGCATATAAAAATCATGGTATTTTTTAGTAAAATGGGTCTAACATAGCCACGTGGCTAAAAAATAAATTTCATGTTATTTAATTGCTATGTCTCACCAGATGGCAATTTTCCCTTGTATACCTCATGGGAAATTTGGTTTCTTTTTTGTTTAGCTATTTACAAAATGAAGTCTAAACACAAGTTTTTAACCCTTGTCTAAAAACCTAGGCTTTTTTGGCCCAACTAGAGGTTTGATCAGGGGAGGGGTGTTAGAGTGATTAGCATGGGGGCGTGCGAGCGAAGGAATCGTTCGTTCTACTCCCTCCCCAGTTCGAACGTTTTCGCTCAACACGGAGATTGTTCCTTGGGGAATGATTACTTCGTTTTGGAACCTGCCCTGATCGAACGCCACATAGATATCGGGGTCCTAGATTAATACATGTTCAAAAAATATTACTATTTTTGTACATATTACTAAAAATATATTGAATTTCATCAAAAAAATATTCCTCTTATTTGTTTGGATTGGGGTAGGAAAGGCTGGTCTAGATAGACTAAGGGGTTTCTCCAAATGTGGATGGGAATGGTGGCTCTTTTATTAAAAATGTCATGATTTACCTCTTCGAGGAAGTCTGGCAAAGTCTATATAAGTGTTCTCCACTTGCATACTTTTTGAAGGTCGCGAGCCTCCAATTTTGGAGGCTGGGTGCGCTGACATGAAGCAAGCTCCAAATCAGATTTGGAGCCTATGTCTTGATGGATTATGGATGGGCTTAGGCCCATATAAGACAATAATCCCTAGTTAATCTCTAAGGTCCATGCATGTGTACGGCAAGTGGTGGAAAGTGTGAGAAGTTTAATCCCATACTGCTACAGTAAAAAGAGTGAGGCCTCTTTATAAGGGCTGCTCTACCACTTGCTATTGGGAGCTTGGGAATAGGAGCTGTACACGCACGCTCCTCCTCCTCCGCCGCCCTCCTCGCCACGCCACGCCTCGCCTCGTCACGACGCGCGCGCCGCAGGTTGCGGTAACGAGCCGAAGCTTATTTTTGCCGCTTAGAAATGGTTAATTAATTGTTTATTAATTAACAAGTCGCTTACGAAAGCGCCACTGTCCGAGACGTTGGACAATGGGCTGTTCACGGACTCGGTCATGCGCCTGGCCCAGGCCCATCTACCGGACGACCTCTATTAGAAGGCGCTGGCCAGTGGAGTGAACCCTAACTCAGTTCATTCACTCCCTCTCGTACAACC
Organism: Aegilops speltoides; assembly: GCA_021437245.1. Lineage (NCBI taxonomy): Eukaryota > Viridiplantae > Streptophyta > Magnoliopsida > Poales > Poaceae > Aegilops > Aegilops speltoides. Next base: position 2,750 of record JAHHZJ010001039.1, on the reverse strand, counting down.
CTAGCCGTCATCTATTGTTCCTCTCTCTGTGCTGCTTCCGGCGATCCCATCCCGACAACCGCGTGCACAGTTGGTCGGGAGAGCAGGTGCCTCCGGAACCCTGTCGTTCAAGATCCTGCCCGGGAGAACGGCAATAAGGTTTTTGGGGAGCATCTCGACGCAACTGCTCCCGATCTGTTCCTGTCTCTGTCCGACTCTGCTTCCACTACTTCCCCTGCATCGACCCCATGACTGATGTCGCCGCCACCAAGAAGAAGGCCTCGGCCTATGCCGAGGCTGCCGTTGCCGTGTTGGCCTGGCCAACCGAAGGGTATGACTCTTCATCCCCTATTTGCTCGTTCATGTGCTAGCCTATATATGATGTTCATAGATGTTTAGGTTCTATGTATTGTACGTACTCACATACTTAGGTATCGGTATGAGATGAATACCGTATTTGCGATGCTTACTGTTTACTTGTGGATTAGATTAGTTGGAAAAGTGCTAATATTTCCAACAATCCAAAACCTTATTATAGCCACTTTTCGACTCATGGCTTCGCTGCCACTCTGAAACCGGAAAAGTTTACCGGAATGCATTTTAAGCGTTGGCAGACGAGGACTACCTTGTGGCTCACAACAATGAACGTGTTCTGGGTTGGTAGTGTGTCTCCCACGGTAATGATTGCTCTTGAACAGGAGAATGCATTTAGGGAGGCAACCACCATCTTTGTGGGAGTCGTTCTTACTGTGATTGGAGACAAGCTAGTCGACGCATATCTTCATATGCGTGTCGTGGTACTAAGTCTAACAGTAAGAATAGGGGGTACGTATGAGGAGGCGAGGCCCTAGCTACGACGAGGTTGTACACACAATTTTACGAGTTCAGGCCCCTCTCGGAGGAGGTAAAAGCCCTACGTCTCGGTGCCCTGAGGCGGTCGACTGGAATATGGGTGTGTGTTACAAGGGGTGCGAACCCTTGTCCCAGAGGAGGGGGTGGCTTATATAGAGTGCGCCAGGACCCCAGCTGTCCTCCGTTATAGGGGTTCAATGTACATTAAGATAGGGCGTTACTGGTAATGCCAGCTATAAAGTGTTAACATTGATCTTTAAGACTACGGAGTGAATGCCTGACCGTTGCCATCTTGAGTGACTCTAGGTCTTCTGTACTCCGGGTGGTTTCCTGTATAGTCGAATGACTCCATCCAGAATGAATGAAATTTGGGGGGGTATCCGAGTGAGGTGACTGGTCGAGTGGATTGCACTCGATGGCTTCAGTTGATACTTCCTGCTGTGCTTTGAATGTCTTTGCTTCTAGGATAGTGACATTGGGTGGGGCATATAGGTCAGGCCTATGACCCTACCCTAGGTCTATGGCATCATCATTAGCCCCCGAATGGATTGAGGTCCGAGTGGAAAGAAGGTTGAAGTTGGTCTTGCCTTGTGAGGGAGTCCTGGATTAAGGGGTCCTCGGACAACCGGACTATATACTTTGGCCGGACTGTTGGACTATGAAGATACAAGATTGAAGACTTCGTCCCGTGTCCGGATGGGACTCTCCTTTGCGTGGAAGGTAAGCTTGGATATTCGGATATGTAGATTTCCTTCTCTGTAACCGACTCTGTGTAACCCTATCCCCCTCCGGTGTCTATATAAACCGGAGGGTTTAGTCCGTAGAACAAGAACAACAATCATAATCATAGGCTAGCTTCTAGGGTTTAGCCTCTACGATCTCGTGGTAGATCAACTCTTGTAATACTCATATCATCAAGATCAATCAAGCAGGAAGTAGGATATTACCTCCATCGAGAGGGCCCGAACCTGGGTAAAACATCGTGTCCCCTGCCTCCTGTTACCATTAGCCTTAGACGCACAGTTCGGGACCCCCTACCCGAGATTCGCCGGTTTTGACACCGACATTGGTGCTTTCATTGAGAGTTTCACTGTGTCGTCGCGATAAGGCTGTTGGGGAACGTAGTAATTTCAAAATTTTCCTACGCACACGCAAGATCATGGTGATGGCATAGCAACGAGAGGGGAGAGTATTGTCCACGTACCCTCGTAGACCGTAAGTGGAAGCGTTATGACAACGTGGTTGATGTAGTCGTACGTCTTCATGATCCGACCGATCCAAGCACCGAACGTACGACACCTCCGAGTTTAGCACACGTTCAGCTTGATGACGATCCCGTGCTCCGATCCAAAGAAGCTTCGGATGAGTTCCACAAGACGACGGCGGCAGGTGGCGATGATGATGTTCTATCGGCGCAGGCTTCGCTTAAGCTCATGACGATATGACCGAGGTGGAATATGGTGGAGGGGCACCGCACACGGCTAAGGAACGATCCGTAGATCAACTTGTGTGTTCTAGGGTGCCCCCGCCTCAGTATATAAAGGAGCCAGGGGAGGAGGCGGCCGCCAAGGAGGGCGCGCCAGGGGAGTCCTACTCCCACGGAGTAGGACTCCTTCTTCCTAGTTGGAGTAGGAGAAGGGGAAGGAGGAGGAAGAGGGAAGGAACGGGGCGCCGCCTCTCCTTGTTTTATTCGGACTAGGGAGGGAGGCGCGCCCACCTATTGCCTCCTCTCCTCTTCTCCTTATGGCCCATGAAGGCCCAATAACCCCGGAGGGTTCCAGAACCCCTAAGATCTCGTAAAATGCCGATTTCACCGGAACACTTCCGACGTCCAAACATAGGCTTCCAATATATCAATATTTATGTCTCGACCATTTTGAGACTCCTCGTCATGTCCGTGATCACATCCGGACTCAACA